>VXAU01001757.1:376618-416539 GCA_013399695.1 Formicarius rufipectus | reverse complement strand
GGGGGAGACTGGGATGTGGCTCCGGGCACGGGTCGTGCGGCCGGAGCTGGGCTGCGGCCCGGGCATGGCCCCGGTGCTTGGGTCGTGGGGCTGGGAGAGCGGGGAGTCCTGGCTGAGGGGCACCCGGTGGTTTGGAGGGACGGGAGGTGGGCTGAGATGTGGGCACTGCTCGGTGCAGGGCTCGGAGAGAGCTCAGACCTGGGCACAGCTCATTGCAGAGCTCGGTGCAGGGCTCAGACCTGGGCACAGCTCATTGCAGGGCTCAGACCTGGGCACAGCTCATTGCAGGGCTCAGACCTGGGCACAGCTCATTGCAGAGCTCGGTGCAGGGCTCAGACCTGGGCACAGCTCATTGCAGGGCTCAGACCTGGGCACAGCTCATTGCAGAGCTCGGTGCAGGGCTCAGACCTGGGCACAGCTCATTACAGAGCTCGGTGCAGGGCTCAGACCTGGGCACAGCTCATTGCAGAGCTCGGTGCAGGGCTCAGACCTGGGCACAGCTCATTGCAGAGCTCGGTGCAGGGCTCAGACCTGGGCACAGCTCATTGCAGAGCTCGGTGCAGGGCTCAGACCTGGGCACAGCTCATTGCAGAGCTCGGTGCAGGGCTCAGACCTGGGCACAGCTCATTGCAGAGCTCGGTGCAGGGCTCAGACCTGGGCACAGCTCATTGCAGAGCTCGGTGCAGGGCTCAGACCTGGGCACAGCTCATTGCAGAGCTCGGTGCAGGGCTCAGACCTGGGCACAGCTCATTGCAGAGCTCGGTGCAGGGCTCAGACCTGGGCACAGCTCATTGCAGAGCTCGGTGCAGGGCTCAGACCTGGGCACAGCTCATTGCAGAGCTCGGTGCAGGGCTCAGACCTGGGCACAGCTCATTGCAGAGCTCGGTGCAGGGCTCAGACCTGGGCACAGCTCATTACAGAGCTCGGTGCAGGGCTCAGACCTGGGCACAGCTCATTGCAGAGCTCGGTGCAGGGCTCAGACCTGGGCACAGCTCGGGGCAGGGCTCAGAGGGCTTAGACCTGGGCACTGCTTGGTGTAGGGCTCAGAGAGAGAGCTCAGACCTGGGCACAGCTCAGTGTACAGCCCCGGCGTGCCGGGGACAGGCTGTGACCTGGCTGCAGCCTGGTGTGTGGTCCCTGGCCCCGGGATGGTCTGGGGCTTGTTCGTGTCCCGGTGCACAGTCCGTGGGGTTGGAAGGCAGGGTGAGACCTGGGCACAGCTCGGTGCGGGGCTCAGGGAGAGCTCAGACCTGGGCACAGCTCGGGGCAGGGCTCAGACCTGGGCACAGCTCCGTGCAGGGGCAGGTACTGCCCGAGGAGGGGACACAGGACAGCGGAGGTGCCCGGGCTGGGTTCCCCCACAGCCAGAGAGGGGCTTTAACCACCCGCACAAGCAGCTCCTGCAATCCCGAGGGTTGTTTACTGCCCGGTGTTCATAACCTTGCCCCTTTGGGATGCTCATCAGCTCCTGCCTGCGTGGTTTGGGTGTGTGTAAATGTGTCCACGACCCCGTCCAGCCCCGCAGCTGAGCCGTGCAGGGCTCGGTGCGGAGTCGGTGCCGGGGAAAGGCTGCGTTCCCGATGGGCCTGGGGATTGGACAGCCAGATGACCTGATTCGGTTGTTATGCTGTGTAATCTGGAGCAGGCTGCTTGTTTTTGCTCTCTGCTGCTTTCTCCGTTTATAACATACATGTGCTAATGCTTTGAGCTGGTGAGGATTGCAGGGAAGGAGCAGATTTTTCAGTTCTTGAGGTGGCTTTTGCTTATTCTCGTTAGGCTACACATTAGCTGGATCTTGCTCTGTAAACTGCTTCTAAAGGTGGTGGCTGAAAATAGAGCAGATTTTTATTAGCTGCTTTGCAAAACAAAAATTACGAGGGGGATGACAGCAGTGAAGCTTGCCCTAGGCAAAAAGGGGAAAGAGGATGTTGGGGCTGGGCTAATTGGGGCCATACCTCTTCAGACTGGAATGAGTCTGGACTGAATATTACCCATCCAAACAGGTTTTAGAGCAGGAGGAGGAGCCCAAGACTGGCTGGAACTAATTTTCTCATTTCCCTCCCAAAGGCTGACCCAAAGACCTGTATCAAGGAGTGGCACAAGAGGAGGAGACAGAAACTGGAAGCTCTCTGAATGTGCTGCCCGCAGACTTAAGGCTTCTCCAGGGACTCGAGATGACCTCTCATAAGAGATGCTTTCAGGAGGAGTTGTGCTGAAGACAGAGCACTGCAGCCTCTAAACGGGACAGCTCCTGCTGGTCTGGAGCTGAGACCAACTTCTCTCCCTCCCTTTTCCCTCGGAGATGTTGCAGAGGTTTAACGTGACCTCTTCCTGCTCCCCTGAAGCCTTCCGTGGCGATGGTCCCGCAGCCAGATCCGACCACCAAAGAGAAGAGAGTCGTGCGTTTGAAGCTGGGCCGTCCTTGTAACTGAACTGGAATTTACTCCCTGCCTGTGCTCCCGGAACGTGTGCCCTTCTTGTCTCTGTGTGTTTTGAGCCGCTTCTCCCTGATCTTGTTTGGAATTCCTGAGCTTTCCACGCTGAATTTGCCCATGGCTTTCCTGATGAAGAAGAAGAAATTCAAGTTTCAGACGAGTTTCACTCTGGAAGAGCTGACTGCTGTCCCCTTCGTGAATGGGGTTCTCTTCTGCAAAATCAGGCTGCTGGATGGAGGAGACTTTGCTAGTTTATCTACCAGGTAAGACCCTGCCTGCAGACTTTGCTGCCTGGCTCTGCTTCTTTCCCTGGTTATTTATCACTTGAGCACTTTAGCATATGGCCACCACTTGCTTACCCCTTGATGGGATTTTAATAGTTCTGTTGTAGGGCCCCACATGCCACATCATTCTCTGGAGCGGGGGAAGTTCATAGCTGGAGAGCTCTGAACCTGGGTGGTGTTGGCTGATCTGAGCTGGATTGGATTTTTCAGAGACGAGGGGAGGGAGTGGGAGGTCGCTGCCTTGAAAGGGGCTGAAGTTTGTGGCTTAAATCCTCTTACTTTTTGCCTCCCCTCCTTGCCCATGTTCTCACACGGTCTTCAGACCCTGTGCTGTAATTGCCTTCATGCCTTACTTTTGAAACTCAGCTGTGTAGAAAACTATATCTAAGCAAATCATCCCTTCCTAACTTCTCTTTCCCCCTTTGATTCTGAATTTCTGTTCTTGATAAGGGTGGAAATGGCTTGTTTTGCATTGCAAATCGCTGTGCAAGATAAAACTGCTGCCTGGAGTCAAAGTTGTCAGTGTTAAAGACCAGTTTATCTCCTTGAACTGGTGCCGTTGCATCTCCCAGTTTATGGTAGCAGTGTTTTCTACGTGATCTGTCACGTTGGGGTCGTTCTGCTGCACATCTTAAAAGGTTCTGCCATTGTGTATTGGCATTTTTCTGACTCCTTCAGGCGGATCTGTCCCCTCTCTTGCCACTAATTGCTAATAAAACCTTGCTTTGTCTCTAACTATGCACACAGATTATCACCAGCAGTATGCAAACACGAATTCCATAACAGCCCAGACTTGCTCTCTGCCTCAAGATGTGAAGGAAGCCTTCAGTGGCTTTCAAAACTTGTTTTTTTGCTTTCCTGAGTGACTGCTCAGTTTTAAAGGTGCAGCATTAGTTTGTGCTAGCTGTTAACTGCTTCCTCCCAGGGCTAAAGCCTGGTTTGGGCTGGTTTTCCTCTTTGTGGTGCTGCATGCTGAGCTTTCTCATTTCAGGAGAGATTTTTATTGGGCAAGCATAAACATTGTTTTCTTGCAAACAGAGGTGGCAGGGCATTGCTCAAAGCTGGGGGTTTTTTCCAGAGGCACGATGCAACCTCATCTGAAGTCCGCAGAAACCGTGGGCATGGAACACCTCCAAAAATGGACTTTGAATTAATTTCTCTTTTGAAGAAAATCTATCAAAAGAGCTTTTCCTCACTGTGTTCTCCCCTGAGGCTTAGATCCTTGGGTTTGGTGGAAGCAGCTTATCTAAGGAATTCAAACAGTATGTGTACTTGGAAAGAAATTAACCCTTCTGCCTCCTGGAGTCGTAATAAACTGAGTTTCAGTGGAAGGTGTCTCAGGAAAAGCCTGTGCTGAGAAATGCCCATTTCCCTCTCCTTGTTGTCCCTGAAAGTGCCTTCGAGGAGCCACCCCTGGGGTTTGCTGGTGCTGCCAGCCATGTGGGTTGCTTTCTGAGCTGGCTGGGGTTCAGCAGTTCACTCAGCACAGTGTGTTGCAGATGTGTTCCAGCAGCAACATCGTCTGCAATTCAAACCAAACACATAAACTGCTCTCCCGGGGCTTGATTGCTTCAAAAGGAGCAAAGGGGAAGTGTGCTGGGGGGTTTGCTGCCTTTCCCCCAACCTGTCTGGGCTGTAACTGAAAGCACATGGAAACCTGTTCCTGCTTGAAAAGTTACAGCTCTCAGTGGCATTGAGTCATTTGACCTTTTCCAAATATTTTTACCTGTTGCAGTCAGAGACACTTCAGGAGGGATGAATTTCCAGGAATGGTGAGAAGAGTTATGGTGTGGAGAGGCTCCTAGATCATGCCATGGGCTCTGCTCTGTGCTCCTCTAGTCTTTTCCATGACCTTTTTGATACTCTTTGGATCCAGGGAGGGAGATGCTGTGTTAGAAATATGTACCTTATTTAATCACTGAAATCAACCACTTCCAAAACTGATTACATTTGAGGTTACAGTGTCTGGGAGGTCATCTCTTGGGAGCTGCTGATGTACAAAATCTCGTGTTTGCCCTGCAGTTGATTTGGGCTCCCTCTGTGGTCTGTGGCAATAGCAGCTTTGTGGCTGTGATCGAGCTCTTCCTGACTCTGGGTTTTCAAAGAACTGCTATGAACAAACTGTCCCATGTCACCTGGAGTCTGTAAGCCGAGGGGAGAAGTAGGTATAGGAACTCTTCAGAGGGCACACCAAACCATTTTTTTTCTTGCTATGGTGTGGAACAAGGAGTGTTGTCTGAGAATATAAGAACCTCCAGAGACAAATTTTTTGGGTTATTTACAATAAACTTATGTGGCACATCGTGCGTGTCTGTGGTGGGAGGGGAGAATGTGAGATATCCAGTGAGTTGCCAGGTGGCAGTGAGTTCATTTGACCTGCTCACAGGGCAGGGGCAGCAGGTTGTGCTCCTGCCTCCTGCCAGCCTGTCCTGGTCCCAAGTCCAGCTCAGCCTGGGTTGTCCCTGCCACACCTGCACTGGACCTGTGGGTCTGGTGGGGCACAGCCTGGGCTGGGACCCCCTTCCTGGGTTGCTCACACCGCCTCTGCCCAGCCTGGCTGCAGAGTAACCTGTCTGAAATGCATTGAGACTAAACACTCTTAGGAATTCAAGGCTCTCTGGAAAAGGTCCATGTTCTGTCAGCACATTCAGCTTTGGAGATTTGCCTCTGTCGGGTTTTTTGGGGGTTTTTTTTATTATTTTCTTGCAAGCAGGTATCCTTTTTCCACACTTCCTGTGCTCAGGCCTTGCATTAAACCATGTGATTCAGTGACTGAAGTTGCAGCTGTAAATATCCTTTTGCTTGTCCTTTCCCCTCCTTTTATAAACTCTCCTTACCCTGGAGTAGCACTTCTGAGGATAAAACTCCCCCGTTTCACTTTACAGTGCTCTGCATGAGAAGCATCTCTTATCTGTGGGTGTATCACCTTGCTGTTGGATTGCAGAAGCTGAGCTTCTGAAGGTGCATCTGAGCCAGGTGCAGGCCAGGCAGGTGCTGTATTTCCCCCCCCGAGAAGTGCCAATATAATCCCTTGAATATTAATAGCCCAAATACTGAAATAGCACAACGGCCAGTGAATTCAGTTGCCTCCCAAGTATCTTTAAAAATAGCAGGCTCCGAGCAGGAGGGAGGTGTTCATGGCAACCGTTTTTGTGGAGCAGATGGGTGGCTGCACTTTGTACCAGCCTGAAGCTTTCTGGGGCTCATGCAGCTTTGTGTTCCTGGGGAGATGACACCACAACCTCAGCAGGAGGTTCCAGTCCGTGGGTCAGCACAGGCAGGAGCCTGGATGTCCAAAGGAGTGCCTAAACCTGCAGGCTGATGTAGGGCATGGATGTGCATCTTGGGGTGTCCTGGAAGAGGAGGACCTGGTTAAATTCCCCCCTGTGCTTGGTGTTGAGTGACAGCCAGCTGCTCTTTGCCTCGGTGCTGAGTGATCTCTGGCTGCCTGCTGGGGCACTGTGTCAAGGAAGTGGAAAGCCAGGTGTTATCCACAGACTCCTGACACTTCATCCCACATTGTTCTCTTAGCCTGCCAACAGTTTTCACTCTGGTATTTCTGGATTTGAAGGAAGGGATTGTGCTCTGAAATCCCCGGTTTTGCAAAAGACTGTTTTGCATGAGTTGAGCAACTTTGAGGGCCTTTCCCACCTTTCCTATTGTCTTCTGAAAGCACCTGAGACTACGTTTCCTCTGGGACTGTGGTTTTCCAGGCACCTGCAGCATTTCAGCTTGATTTTGTGATCCTGCCACTCCTGCAGCAGTTTTAACCAAGGAATGTGGTTTGTTTCCTTGCAGCCCAGCCCTATTTCCATGCAGGCTTGATCTGGGAAGAGCTGACTCTGTTGGGGTGGTCTGACCTCCCAAGTATGTCAGTGCTGCAGCCTGAACCCAGAATGTTCTTAGCCTTGCAATTCTTGAGGCAGTATGAAAGGCCACTTCCTGCACTGCAAACTTTATTTTTTGGGGGGTGTAAAGCTGCAGCCAGAAAGCCAAAGGAAATGCTGATATTTGGGAAGGCACCACATTGGCAGCTCCCTGAGGACTGGGGTCAGCTTTTGTGTGTGTGTGGCTCTGTCATCCTTATGTAGGCACTAATGACCTGAAGCTGCTTGCTTTGGCAGCTGGTGGGATGCAGAGCATTGTTATACCCTAGTGATGTACACAACCTTTTCATTTCTGTGGGACATAAATAAAAACATTGCCCTGCTAACACAAGACTTGGCAGTTCAGAAACCTTTGTGAAGGGAGGTGCAAGTCGTGCACCTTGGTGATGGGAGTTAGAAATCAGCTGCTTCCCTGTCTTCACATGCACAGTCTTTGTGCCTGGTGTTACAGGATCCTTCAAGATTTTCACCATGTTTGGCTTTTTCAGACTGGACAATCATTAACTGTTTGTTTAATCAGAGACTGAAGGACTGATTCAGCAAGTTTGAGATCTGAATCTTCACCACTGTCTGCCCTAAAACAAAGGTTAGGTGACTAAATCGTTTCTTCCAGAGTCCCCAAGCTGGAAGAAAAGTGTTGAGAAGTGAGAGGATCACTGGCTGAGTTCTGCCTCTTCACTCCAGTGGGATTTCCATGGTTTGGTAGAGCAAGGAATTTGGTTGTGGCTTTAAATCATTCTCCCAGTTCCATATTTTTGGAAAATGTGTGTTTGGCTCTGTCCTCCACTAGAGCAGGCGGTGTCATAACAGATTTTAAAAATACTTTTATTGCAAACATGTCCAAAAATGCAGTCCTCCCCTATATGTACATATATTCCTAAGACACAGGTCAGGAGAGTGAGTTTTAATGCTCCAGAGCTGTTTCACACTCTAACATCCTTCCTTTCTGGCAGGGCCTCAGGAATAGGCTGAGGGTGTTAATGGAGGAGAGATTTGAATACAGCCTCTAGAAGTGATTTGCAATTAAACATAACCTATTTCAAGATAATATAATACCTGCCCTGCCTTGCATTCTGAAACAGATAGAGAGAAACAAGACGGCAAAGGTGAGAAAAAGGGGGTTCATTCCAGCAGCATAGCTAAGTGTGGGTGCAAGTCATGAGAGCAGAAGCAGTGGAAGAGCTTTAACCTCTGGAAAGCTGAGGGTGTTGGAAGACCTGCAGAACTGACAGAGCACTGCACAAACCATCTTAAGCTGCACTTTGAGTTTGCACAGTACTCCTGTCACCTTTCCTGGGCTCTGGCAGCTACACCTGCACCAGCCGGGGTGGGTTCACTTGCTTTGTGCCAGACTTGCCTCTTCCTGTCGCCACACTGGAGCCTGTCACAAGGCTGGCAGAATTACATCCAAACCTTCCTGCCACGGGGGCTGTATCCTGTTGAGTAAAGAACAGACTCTGTTCATGGTGTGACTGTGCCCTGCCTGCTGTGGCTCAGGCTGTGATCTGAAGCCCTGTAAACGACCTGCTGTGTGTACAGCATCAGTAAATACCTTTGGGTGCAACCGGCTTTCAAACTTCCCCCTGGTCGCCCATTCTGAGCTGGCATTGCTGTGACAGCTGACTCTTAGCAACAGCCTTATCTCTGTGACTTAAGCAGCCCTTTGGCTCAAAAAATTACTCACTGAGAATTGATGTTGTACTTGGAGTTTGGGCCACTTGATTTGCAGCGTGACTGTATCATCAGCTCTGGCTGAGGACAAAGGGAGGTAGGAGAGGGCAGCCTCTCTTCCTTTAAGACATGTATTTATTTCTGAAATACAGGCGAAAACCTAAATGGCTTCTGTTTGTTCTTTGTGCTCTTGAGCTGCCATCAGTGTTGCTTCTAGCTTTGTAGCTGAATTTCTCAGGAATCCATGCGTGCCTTCGGGAGCCTGTGATTTCTCTGCACAGCAGTTGGTATTTTAATAGGCCAGAAGTTGCCCATGGCAAGTCACTCTGCTATCAGTTTCTAGATAAATGAGGCAGGTACAGATTTATTTCTTATTATTTTATTGCAGGAAGCTACATCTGGTAGTGTTTTAGCCAAGAGCCCAGTATTTCCCTCAGATCAGATGCCTCCCTCTGTTCTGGGCAGGTGTGTGAGCTGGGAGGGTGGGATGGTGAGGTCTCACAGCACCCACCTGCCCGTGGCTCCACGGGGTCTCATCCGTGCGAGGACAGGCGGATGTGGCTCTGTGTGTGACCTCCCTTTTAAAACAGGATATGTTCTGCATCCTCTGTGGGCTGCCAGCTCTCCACTTGCAGCCTGCTCTGAAGTTTGGGGGATTATTGCATAGCTGTGAGTTATTGTAGAGTAAACCAGAAGCCTTTAGAAGTTCCCTGGACCAACATCTGGATCCGCCTGTTTCTTCTGTAGCATCCTGTGACTTTGTATCAGTAATCTCTGCTGCGAAGGTGATAATTTCAGGTGTCACTCAGGATTTGTTAGCCCACCCCAGTACCAGCTGCTTGCCCTGCAGGGTGAGAGACTATTTCTTTTTTTGCCTTGCAGTTTATTCATGTTATGCCAAGAGCACTTGCTGGGAGACACGATGCACTTTGCTGTCGTAACTCCAGGCTTGGCATCATGATCCCTCTGGTACCATACAGTGGGACTCGGCATCTCATTGTAGTGCCTGGGCTTGAAAAGCACTTCCCACTAGACAAACAGTTGTGCCTGTGTTCAGTGGATGAACAGCCTTCTTGTTTGGGAGTATTTTTAATCTGATGAGCAAGAAAGGGAATTGTTGTGGATGATTCGCAGCCGCGATTGTCGTGGGTGTCATTTTCACGTGCTTCTCGTGGGTCTCCTGAGTAGCTCAAGGCCAGGATGAGAAAATGGGGTGGAATTATGGGGATGAGGAAGAAAGTGAAGAGGAAGTACATGGAGACTAAAGGATTGGGAGGAGACACATGTGGAAGAGACAGGATGCTCTAGATTGGCAGTACGGTCTGCATAGTGGCTGCACTCCCTGTGCATGGAAAGCAGCTGAGCTGGCAGGAGGGGAGGACTGTGCTATTCCTTTGGCTGGATTTATCCTTTCAGTGGTGAGGAGAGGCCTTGAAGAAGGTCCCATGTTGTAGTAGGAGATGGGACTGAGGATAAAAATACTTTTACTGCTGTATGCTGTATTTTAAATAAGAAATGAACCCTGAAAGCACTGAGAGGGAGGAAGGAAGAGTGTGTGTGGATTTACTGTCCTGGAAGGGCTAGAAAGCTGCAGCACTAATTAGCAGTGCAGCTTTAGAGACCTGCAAAACCATCAGCCCTGCATGTGACTGGTAAATAGCCTAAATGTGCTCTCTGAAATAAGCAACTAGAGCTAGAAAACTTTTCCTTTGGAGTGTCCTGGAGCTGTGTGTTTGCCTCAGTGAGGCAAGTTCCATCCTTTGCTGTTCAGTGTACCAGGTCTTTTCCATGCCTTTCAGAAATTGCCAAGCTCTGTGCTCCAGTCTGCTTTGGCAATAGAAAAGGAGATCAAGAAGGCACCTGTAATAGAAAACCCTCTGAAAGGGATGTGGCCTCAGGGTTCCAATTTGAGGTAGTCACATACCTCCATTTTGCTTCCAGAATAAAACTTTGTATGAAATGACCGTGGCAAGATGTTTCACTAATGGATATTGGGTTAATGATCAACAGAGGCTCTCTCAGCCAGCTGCCACGTGAAGGACTGGTCAGCACATGCCTTCCTGCGCTCCTGCCTGCCAGTGGAGCTTCCATTCCTCCTGAAGTGTGAGTTGTACAAAGCAGGCAGGCCAGAGTGAGCCCTGCCTTGTTCTCTGTCCAGTCACTTCTGTTTCCAGTCTTTAAGGGCTAATGTTGCTCATCAAAATAAAAACACAAATGCCCAAAAGAGGAGGAGGGAAAGGCTTGCCTGGAAAAACTCAGGCATAGAGAATTATGTCCTTTTTCTCAGCCTTCTCTCAGATTCTTTGAGGCTCTACCCATGCCTGAAACAGCAAAGGTGAGGTTTGTGGTGTGCTGCGGGTTTTTGTTTGTGTCTGTACGGTTTGGAGAGAGGGTTTTCAGCTTGCTTGTGTTTTCATCATGCTTTTTTCTCCTGCTAGCTCCTGTTCTTCCCATCCTTGCTGTGCCTGCATGTCACAGAATATGAGGGAGGTGTCTAGGATATTTATAATTCAGCAAATTTTCCAGAGCTGTTAATGCTCCATTGCCCTGGAACGGAGCAGTACCATTCCCACTTGACACAGCCTTGCTGTCCCAGTCAGCCCCAGCTAGTGCAGTGTCCTGTTTCCAGGCTAAGCAGTAAGAGCTCTGCAGAGGTACTCTGCTTGCCTCTGTTACAGATTAATTATGCAGTAACCCCTCTGTAGGAAAGCTCTTTTCCTGGCTTCCGTCAGTGGCCTGTTCTGGTAACACCAGACAGTTGCATCTGCATAAATGTTGAATTCCTTTTAAGTGCAGGGTTGCTCATTTTGTACTTTCAGCAGCCTGCAGTGCTCCTGCTGCAAAGGAAACTCTATGCTGTGGAGGAGTGTATTTCCTACAACTGTTTCTATCATTTACTGCCTTTCTGCTCTGCTGAACACCCTTTTTCTGCTGTTCAGGGAGTAGCTGATCATACTCTGGCTACTGTTCTCTTTAAGGTCCATTTCTGATGTATTTTTATAGCAATGACTTTTCCTGCTGTAAGTGCAAGTGCGTCTGTTCTGTCAAAACCTGGATGTTGTTTTCCCTCCAGAAGTGATGCAAACACATCTCTGATGTCATTTGCTCTCAGCAGGGGAGAATCGAGGGAGTGTGTCTGAATGCCGCTTGTGGTGACAGCCACAGGGGAGGTAAAGACTCTCTGATCCTCATAAACCTGCTTCTGGCGGTGGGAGCCTGTGCTGACACCACCTCAGGGCTTAACCAGCACCCACTGCTGCTGCAAAATGTGCGGCTCTCCCGTATTCTGCTTTTAACCAAGATGGAATTTATGAAATTACCTCTCTCTGATTAGGACAAGTTGCATCATGAGATATTGGTCATTCTAGAGGACTGTGGTTTTTGTGCAGCTGTGGCTCCTGAGGAGCAAAAGCAGTTCTGACTGCTCTGTGTCAGACCCTTTTCTCTCTGCTCTTGGTGGCTCTGTCAGTCTGGCACAGCCCTGGCTCTGGCATTGCAGAGATGGGGCAGAAGGGAAAGGAGAGGCAGGGTTTAGAAGTCCAGTTATGGAGATGAATCAGGGGGCATAGGCTTTGCTCAGCAGCCTCTTCTCGTTTGCAAACCTCTCCTGCTGAGTGGCCTTTTTGCTGATAAACCCCAACAGCAGCAGATACTGATGGAGGGGACATTCAGGGAGAACGTGTGTGGACCTTGTCTTTAAAACCAGTGCCCTGATTTGTACTGCTGAATGGTGCCTTTATGAAGGAGCCGTAGTAAAGGACCTGTGCTGGTAGTGGAATGAAGAAGCTGCTGTTAACATATAAAGGGTTTTCTCCTGGACTGTTCTATTTGTTTTGAGTAAATATGTACTGTATAGAAGTGACTCACAGGGAAACACGTCTAAGCATGGCAGGGTGTTACCTCTTGGGTAACTAAACCTACTTTTAGCACCGGGGTTGACTTCAGGCAGCTTATTTACTGAAGGGCTCTTCAGCATGTTCGAGCCAAAGTGCCGTGGTGTTACATCACACAATGTTAATGAAATTATTCCAGAAATGAACTTGGCCTCATGTGCAGATTAATTAGCACTATAAAGACTTCTCTGGCAAATTTTCCTGGTTGAAACAGGGTTGATATTGGCAGAAAAAGTCAGTTAATTATTCTGACATAAGTATGTCTTCACGTGCCATAAATCTGCCTTGGAGGCAAAAGGATTTGTCTCTGTACATCACTTGCATTGGGGATGTTGTTCCTAATCTAGTGTTGATTGCCTTCAGGGTTTTCTTTTTGCCAGATTTACTATCCCACTGAAGCCTTGAAGTATTGAGTTGACCCATGTCTTGATTTTTCTCATCTTAGGGGGCATGTGTGGATTTGTTTTGGTTTGGAAAGGTAGGGTTTTTTTGTTCTTAAGTAGCTTTTTCTGCATAAGAGCATCTCGTTTTCAAACTCAGCTTTTTTGTATCATGGAGTCATAGCCATGTCTTGTGCCCTGTGTAGTGGGGACGTTATCAGAGTTCTCCTTGGTGGAGTTTACATTGCTGTCCTTCTCTGAGAATTTAAATTTAGTCAGCATAAGGTAAATCTGGAACCTCTCAGAATGACAGCTAACACTTAAGGGATGAAGAAAGTTTATAAATACACTAGCAGTGGATAATCAGTGAGTCTTCATTTTACATCTGTGGTCTGCCAGAAGTGAAAAGGCTTTCTAGAAAAACTACAGTGTGATGCAGAAACATGTATTGGCTCTGAAATGTGGTGGATTTTTCTACATTAATTTTGTGAGCATCTCTACAGGATGAGCCTTAGAGGTTTTCTGAAGCATTTGGGATGTTGTGAAGCTTCAGTTCCACCATCTCTTAGAACCACAGGGGAAATGTAAATTGTGCTTTGTTCAAAGGGTCAGCAGGCCTTTAGAAGAGTCAGGAATTTCCCACACACCCCTCTTTTAATTCTTGTGGTTTTTACTGTGCAATTGAGTTGGTAATGAGCCAGAACATCCCTCCCTGTGTGCCCTCCTTCCCCCAGTAGCATGGAGGTCTCTCAGCTTGGGTTTGCTCATCCCCCTGTAATTCCAACTGGCTTGGCTGGAGGTTTAGGTAAGAGTTCATGAGAGGTAACTTAATGAAGCTGTCCTCATGCCTGTTTTATGCACAGGGCACATTGGATTGTTCAGTGGTTCAGTTGTGGAACATTAGATCTGAAAAGGTGTTTATGCCCAGAGTTAGACAAGCTCTTCAGAGTATGCTGGATGTGAACTGCAAGGTAGACCAGTCTTCTGCAGCACAGAGCCAGAGGAACAACATGTCTCCAACCATGGGAGCAAGAGGAGCAACACACCTGGGATGGGCTGGAGAAGGCAGCACCAGCATTCAACAACCTCAGTGTGGTTACTGTGGCTGACCTGGGCAGCCTCGAGTGGAACCCAGGCCAGACCTGGCTTTGTGTCTTCTGCAGCTGGAATCCTTTTGAGTCTTCTTAAGAGAGGAAAGCACTGGTGGTGGGCTGGGCAGCCTGGCACATGGCTTGTTCTTGGCTAATCCAGCCCCAACGTAGTCTATCAGAACAATAGGAGTTGGTGGGGTGACTCAGTGCATGATCAGGGTTCCAAAGAAGCAAATGCGTCTGTCAGCGTTCAATACGCGCGTTATTGCAGACTTGTGCCCTCGTAACTGAGTCATCCAGCCACTTATTCCTTCTTTACACTAAAGACTTCGGTGGTTTGCCTGTGATGTTTTTGCTCCTGGCACACATCCCTGGCCTCAGACCAAAAGGCGCTTGTGCTCTGTAGATGTGGCAAGAAGTCCTTGGGTATGTGCTGCTCCGTGCTGGGCTGCCTTCAGCACAGCCTGTAACAGTGGATGTATTGCACAGCCTTGGCTGTAACACTCCCTTCTTGGCCTTGTTCTCCTGGTGTCCAGCTCTTCTTCTGTGCTTCAAGATGACAGAATGTCAATCACAAATACCTCAGAGCACAGTGGCTCTGCTGGGCATGTCCCATCTGTAAAGTGCCCTGGACTTGTCCCTTGCTGCTCATGGCTGAGTCTGTTAGAATTATTTCCCCATGCCTTCTCCCTGCCCCACCCTCGCTTACCCTTCCAAAACTCATCTGACTCGTTCTATAGCTTAAGTTTTAAAGGGTCATTTTCCTGACTTTTTTTCTCCATTTTGGCACAATTTTTAATTCTTTTTGCAGCTTTTGCTATAGCACTCCATCACCAGCTGTGTGCAATTTTTTAATAACCTCCATTGTTTCTCATAGTATTTTTAACATAGTTCATCTTAGGGGGAGCTGAAAGATTTGAAGATTTAGACACAAGGAATGGTTGGAATTTTTTTTTTTTCTAGAATAACTCCCAAAGATTTTTGACCCCCTGGATGTGCCTACCCAGTGTAGTGATCTGGAGTACATGGGATGCACTGCACTGGAAAGCTCTTGCCCACGGGACATTGTGCCTGAGGTGCAGCATTATAAAATAATATACTTATAAAAGACACATGTCTGGGTGCATGTGACTGCAGTCCAGACATAACTGAATTACTTTCAAAACAGCTGTTAATATACAACTAGGAATGCCGCTGCTGGAGGGTCTTCTGCTGGTGACTGACTGACTGCCACCCCAGTTTTCTAGGAAGGTGTTATCATTCCCTGGCTTGGACTGGTGGACCTTTATCAAGATTGATCACTGCCTTGAGGGGAACTGTAACATGCAGTTCAAAAGCTTTACGGAAATAGGCTGCTTCTGGAAATAAGGTTAAAGCCATAAAAAATCAATCCCTTGTCTGCTAGATACCAGCTTATTCCTAAGGAGGATTTGTAAATCATTATTTGAATCCTCTTTTTGTGTTGTGCTTGCCTGGTTGGTTTTGCTCCAGTTCTTTCCTCACCTGCCTTTCACATACTTGGTGCTGTTCTCATCGTCCCCTGTCCCCCAGAGAAGCTGCCTTGACTGCTCCTTACCTTGGTTTCTCAGCTGTGGCTGAGGTTTCTTCCACTAGCTTTTTTCTTTCCTGTACATTTGCCATTAATCCTTTTTCTTGTATTTGTCTCCTGTACAGTCAAATAGGGATAATGTAGGCTGTGCTGTTAACTGCATGAGTGGAATCTGGTTTCCTGAGCTGACTTTCCCCTACTCTTCCTTCCGAGTTCACTCTTCCTCCACCTGCCCAGCTGCCAGTGAACAGCAGGAGTGGATGGATGTCCATTTCCTGGGGTGAGGCAGAGCTGTGAGACACAGCGGGGTGGAAACCCTCCAGAAGTTTTGGAGCTTGCCTTGTTCCCTCCCAAAAATGCTGGGTCGTGTGAATGCTTCATTCTAAAAGCATTGGTGTTCACATTTGGCATTTGGACAGCCCATTCTTATCACTGCTCTGGTGCAAATGAAGAGCTGAGTAGGTGTAAGCTGTTTCGGAGAGGGAGGTGTGGGTAGATGGCCTTCTCCATCATGGGCCATTGCAGTGGGTCTGCTGGGAATTCAGAAGTTAATTTTGCATGTAGGTGGTAGATGTGATGACTTTACTGCTGATCCCTTGTTTAAACAACTTGCAGTGTTTCAACATCCAAATACGATTTGTTTCAAATGACAAAGGCATGCTCAGTTCTCTCAGCAGCACAGGCTGCATCATCTGTCTCTGAGCCATTTTTCCATCATAACTGTTCATGCCTCCTGCACAACAACCAGCACTTGTCAGCTGGAGAATACGGGGTTGTTTGCAGAGGGGGAGATGTCCAGCTCCTTGGGTTGGCAGTTGTTCTGCCCAGTGATGTAAAGCCAGGCACAGCTGAGTAACTTTATTGTGGGGAGTGCCGTGCAACCCTTGCTCTGCTTCTGCTCAGGGAAGGCAAAATCCCTCTAGGGAAACTTGCCATAAAGCATTTCTCCACCTCCAGGTTAGGCTGCCTTGGATTTCATGCATTGTGTGTCCAGCTGGTTTTTATGATCCGCTGTGATGTTCCCCAAGGAATATGGTGTGTCACCTCTTGTCCTTGGGTTGCATTTCCACTGAGCTTCCCAGCACTTGTTGCTGCATCATGTTTGCTTCTGCTTTCTGCCTGTGTTTGGGCCTCCATGAGCTTGACAACAAAATAAACCAGATTATGGTAGCCCTAAGCTTTTACTGGTGTGACCCATTCCCATGCTGTCTGCCCATGGTGCATCCTGTTCATTGTGGATTTCTCTCCTTCTCCTTGCCAGGCATCTGGATGGCAAAGCCTCAGAGCTGCATTTTAATTTAATAACGCATGCGTTGCAGTGAAGTGTGCTGCTCCAAGCCCATTATTTGGGGATATCTGCAGATTTGGGGTCATATATCTAAACCAGCTAATGGCTAAATGAGGGCTTGCTTTCTATTGTATATGTATGTTCACCCACATTTGTAATTTCTGTGTTTTATAGGCAGTGATTAGGCCCTGTTTGTGGCAGGACCTGCTGTGTTGGTAGGATGGGATATATTTTGGTGTGCTGTGAATGCTGGGATGTGAGTGCTGGTTCCTGAGCATCACAGAAAGTCAGTTTTGAAACAAGCTTTTCAGGGAATTTTCCTTGACCTTACTGGCGGTCTCTCTTACAGCTTTGCACTAGAAAATCTGATTAAAATAGTAACTGTCTTCTCCGGAGCATAATGCAGGATTGTTGCAGGCTTTGCCAAGCTAAGGGAGTGTCAGTGGTCCTGCTCTAATTCAGCCTTTGAAAGGGCTGGGGAATAAATGAAACTGTTTTGAGGGTGGTCTCTGTAGCTGAAAGCAGAGATGTATAAGAAGTACTGTAGAAGACACCCTTCATGTACAATCTGCTGAAATAACTGGATTTCTTGTTTCTTTATCCCCTTCTGTGATGGAGGAGATTGTACCTGCATTGCTGAGGTTATGTTACCTTCCTCCCCAAAAGACCCACTGCTCGTGTGTGTCAAGGCGCCTTCGAGGGCTGTTCTTCAATCCATTGCACTTAAAAGAATCTGAGCTGGGAGTTGGCTTGATGGCCTCTTTAAAATGACTATCTTTCCTGTGCCTTATCAGATGAGATGCTGCTGCTCCTGCTGCAGTGGTGAACCAGCCAGGAGGATGCAGAGCAAGCAGGGGCATTAGTTCTGCATGAAAGCTCTGCCACAGATCCACATCTTGCAGGGGGGACAGTGAGCATGTGGATTGACCGCTAGAAACAGGAAGGGCTACCCTTCCCCTTTGTGTAGATGATGATGAGAAAATCTGAATAAGAAGCTCTTTCTGTGTTCTTATCTATCTACTGTCTCATTTAGCCTGAGGTTTTCCCACATCTGCTCCCGTGCATGAAACATCAGACCAAGACACATTGCTCTACTGAAACGTTTGGCATGAAAAAGCTATTTTTTTTGTTGTCATTGCCCTCCCAGTAAGACTGTGGCCTTTTTATGACACACTGTCTTACGTGTGATACTGACATAAAGTAAGGGTGAAACATCTGCTTTTCTAAATGCTTCAGCAGGGCAAAAGTGTTTCAGGGGGTGGTGTGTTGGGAGCTTGATACCATTTGGGCACAGCTCAGCTCTCAGCCTGTAAATAGAAGTTTTAATCTCTGTTCTAGTGTTTCATTAGCTGGGTTTTCAATGTGGGAGAGAGGTAGCCCAAGATAGCATGGGTCGTATACGTGGCCTTTTTCTAGAAGTGTTTGCTTTAGCTGACTTGGACTCCTGGTGAGCTTTGTGGCTTTCTCTAACAGTGCTACTCTGGCCATGGCACTAAAATCACAGCTGCTAAACCCCTCTTCTTTGAAATTTGTTTCTTCTGTGTTCTTCTACCTGTCTCCAGAGCTTTGTGTGAGATCAGGACCCAGAGAGGCCTTGGAAGCTTCACCAAGCTCACTCCTGCTTTCCTAGAAGTTGGTGAAGTGGTGGGTCCCTGCTGTGCATTGTTCCCCTTACTTGGATTCATACAATGCTTTGGTGGAACATCTTCCAGCTGCTTTTTTTTCTTGGTGAATCTTCTCTCAAGGCATAGGATTCCAGATGAGGGGTGCAGAAAACTGGTCCTCTGGCTCGTCACAGAGCTGGAGGTAGATGAGCAGCTCCAGGGTTGGGAGACCCCAAGGAGCTCTTTCTGAAACTCCGCTTTTCACCAAAGCTGCCTCAGGGTTGCATTGGTTTATTCTGAGGAAGGTATATTTAGGTCTTGAAGAGTAATTACACAGCTTTGAATAAGTCTCAAGTCAGAAGAGGGCACAGCTTAGCTTGGCAAGGATTCAGCCTTCTGGGAGTCTTCTTGCAAAATGGTACAGGCAGCCTTTTTAAAACAAAACTTCTGAAGAAGACCCATTGAATTGGCACCTGGTACCAGGCACTGGTCTGAACTATTTCTGGCTCTCCAAATACAGAGTAAAACTTAAAATTAGACACTTCTGGTTTTAAGCTGTGAGTTTCTGCTTTACTTTTAGTTGCCTTGTGATTAGGATGGAAGGAAACGCCTCTCAGTGCAGTCCTCACCAAGCTTCTTGTGTGTTTTTTGTTTCTGTATGATGGTTCCTAATTGTGCATCAGAGAATATTCTAGGGCTAAATGCAAAACTGCTCATCATCCGAGTTCTCCTTTTTTTTATGTCCTTATTTTAGTGTTCTCTAATTACCAGGCTAACGATAGCTTGGTGGGAGGTGGATGGGCAAAGCCCATTTCTCCCCCACATGCCATCTTTTGGAAATGTGGAATTTTTAAGAGTTTAGTTTGAAACAATAGAGCTGTCCCTTGCTTGTTTAGTCATACAGACCCAGNGGTTGAAATTCATTGTTGAATTATTACAAAACTTGTGACTGGAAAGCAGCTCAGCATTTTATCTTGTAAACTTCTCACCCTGTGCAGACTATTCCAAAGACATAAAAAACCCAAGCTATGTGTGCACCTGCAGCTTGGGTTCATGTTCACTGTGCTGTGGGTAACATAACCCCCCCCAAATCCTTTTCCTAATCCCTTGCACTGTGTGGTATCTACAGCAGTTTTGGAAAGCCAACACTCATCCTTAATAAGAAGCAGAATGTCTTTTAGCAGAGCTTTTGCTAAAGACAAATTAGCTATGAAGCTCTGTGTTACTAATCAGTACTTTTTTGCCACGTTTTGAAGTAATCAGTCTTCACTGGACTTAGCAGCATCCAGCAGATGCTTAATCATGGTTGCATTGTAAAATGAGTGAGAACTCTGAGTAAGGGGACTCATGGTGGGACAGTCCTTGCTGGTCCCACTGACAGAGAAGCTGGGGGGTCTGGGAGCTGCAGCTTAGTCCCAAAAATGCTCACTTCTACAGAAGTTAGAGAGCTGAGCAGGGCTGAGAACAAGGTGTGAACTGTGAACAGTGTGCTGTTCTACCTGTCTGAATCAACATCGTTCACTTGTAGCTGCCTTCCAGCATGCAGTGTGAAGCCTTACTCTCTAGAAAACAGCAGTTCCTTTTTAAAGGCACATAATGGTGCTAAAATATTCCATGATTTCTGCATCCCCTGTACCTGCCTTGCATTGCTGAAGCACATGTGTCCTCAAGTGTTTTTCCATTTTGTTGAATTCTTTTTTTTCATCTGTATCTGGGTTTTCTTTCCTTTAGGTCATTCAAGATACCTGCTACTGAATCAGGTTTAAGGCACCCACATCTGAAATGTAACTTGCCTGATTTGGCTGGCTTGGTGAATATTTTATTATAGGCAAAACCTTTTTATTCCCTCTGGAAGTGTTTCTTCTCCCATCTGAAAGAGCTGAGGGAGTAGAGTGGAGCGCTGAGAACCAGATCTCATCTTGAATTAATCCCACAGTCAAAGGTGTTTTCGGCACTTGGATGTCTCACTTTTCACTGGCTCCAGTAGCAAGCCTGAGGTCTGTCTGAAAGGGGTTTAAGTTCTCTACCTTGAAGGAATTGCTGCCTCCTGTTTTCTCTTGTTTTAAACAGGGATGATCAGCCTTTATCTGCATTACAGAGGATTACAGGTTTCAGTTATCTGTCAGCTACTCCTTCTCTGTTCTGTGTCTTGGCCAGCAGATTCAGTCCCACAGAATGTCTCAGAGAAATAGCAGGGACCTCCTGACTGGGGATCCAATCCCTGAATCTGTCCAGGGCTCACCCTGAGGTTGCAGAAGGGCAGATTGGGCTACAGATTCTGCCCCTTCCTTCCCAGGAGAGCTGAGGCACTACCGAGGCTGATCGTTCTCCCCTTTGCCACCAATCCCTTTGGCCTGAACCGTGCCCAAGTCAGATGGTGGGAAGCCTCCCTTTCCCTGCTAAAGCAAACAGTTTATCAGGTGCCCTTGCCCCTTTGTCCTGTGCTATGAGGAGAGATAAGAGGGAGATGCAAACTTGCTTGCTCACAGCTGTCAGCAGTGCCTTCCCTTCCTCCCCCCGGCCTCATTACTTGATGAGCTGACCTGGCTGAGGGCCAAGCTCTGAGACACAAATGGATCAGGTCCTGCAGAGGCTCAGTGGGGAAACCAGAGCCCTGTGGAAGGACCCACATGCCTTGTTCCAGGCTCCTTTGAAAGGTGAAATCCAGCTGTACCTGAGGCGATTCCTGTGCTCAGGAGGGTGTCTTCTCTTCCTGTTGTGGGCTCAGGCAGGAACCATGTGCTTCTCCACTCACCCTGGAGATCAGGGTAGGCTGTTCAGAAGCTGTGCAAGCAATACCACCTCCTCCCTGGCTGAGGCTCCTGTATGGTGTGAACCCCCTGCACGATTTGAAGTGCAGTGTCTGCTCAGCCTGGCCCTGATTGCCTGCACCCAAGAGCATCTCCACGTGTGTTCTTGTCCTACTCTGAGCTGGCCATCCTCACTGGCTTCCTCCCAGCATGAGGAGCAGGGAAGGACAAACCATCCAGGACACACAGTACGCTCAGTGTACAGAGGCTGTACAAACAGACATGCTGGAGGAAGATAAGCTTGTGAACCTTCAGCCCAGTTGGGTTACAGAGATTGGCTTCATCCAGGCCGGACGGTGAATGAGCTAAACAGGCTAAACAGGAAATGTCAGAGAGCTTGTGAGAGTTTTAAAGGCAAATTCTGCTGATGAGATGATTAGTCTGCCTGTAACCTAGGTGGATTTTACCTGCATTGACTAGTGAAAAGCTTGCTGGTAACATAACCTTCGTGTGGTGCAGTGTCAGGTGGTGTGGATCAAGCTGTGTTGCAGGGGATCTTTACAGGCCAGAATGCCAGTCATTAAAAAAGATGCTAAATTGTCAGGATTGATTTGACTTTGTACTTTCCTTTCATTTGAAGTGTGTGTGTTTGTTTGTTTGTTTGTTTCATAGAGAGGAAGTTCAGGAAAACTGTGTCCGCTGGAAAAAGAAATTCACCTTTGTGTGTAAAATGAGTGCCAACCCTGCCACAGGACTCCTGGACCCCTGCATCTGCAGAGTGTCTGTCCGTAAGGTGAGCATCCAGCCTCTGCTCCTGGCAGGGGCTACCACCACTGCACTGCTGTTGGTTACTGGGTGCTTTATGGCAGCAAGAAAAATTGCACAGATTGTGGTGGGAAGGAAAGGTTGTTTGGGCCAGGATGTGCTGGAACGGAGTCTGTCTGTCCGGCAAGGGCACTTGATGGAGGGTGGGAGCGACCAGGGTTGTCAGAGCTCTTGAGAAACAGAGATCTGTGAATCCTGAGAGCAGATTCCAGAATTGAGTAATGTCTTTCCCCCTGTTTCCCCAGCACATATAATAGCAGCTTTTCCTGTTTGTTTTGTCTCCCGTTATAGGAGCTGAAGGGCGGAAAAACCTACTCGAAGGTAAGAGCACAGAAAGGGCAAATGTGGCAGAGTGATGATGGTCTTGTCTCCTGTTAGTGCCTAACACCCATTAGAAACCAGTGGCTGCTGAATGAAACAGTCTGGAGATGTGCTCGTTCCTTCTGAGTTGAGAGTTCCCAAAAAAATCAACTTGCTGGGACAGGATCCAGATTGCACTGGATGTGGATTTGAGACGGGGGTTGGGAAGATGATCTGTATGTCCTCAAACTTTGGGGAAGTTCTGAGTCAGATGTGAACTCTCTGGCTTCTGGCAGCGTCTCCCTAATAAAGAAACACAGACTCCAGTTCTGTTCTCCAGAACGCAGCAACCAGCTGGGGCTGGGGCAGGCACCTCACTGCCTTGTGAGTGCAGGCAGAAACCTACAGCAGAAATCACTGCCTTCCAAAGCATAGGAGTCACCGAGGCAAAACCCAAATGGATCAGCAGGGATCTTAGTTTTGGTTTGTTTCCCTCTCATTTTCTTCCCTGTGCTATGGGACAGACAATGGGCCACCCCCTTCTCCGCCTTGTGCTGGATCAAGAGACAATGTTGGCTTAGAAGCTGAGCTCACACAGTGCCCGAAATCATGTTTGTTTGAAAATGAGTCACTGCTGCTGGTTTCTAATAAACAGATGCTCAGGTCACGCACAGCCCTTTAAGAATTTCTTCTCATCAATATCCTTTCTGAGACCATGGAGGCAAGTGGCTGTGAAGGGTGCACTGCTCTCCTGTGACCTGCTGTGCTGTGTGGGACAGGGCAGTGTGACTGCCCACATCACTCCTTTTTCCTTGCTAATTAGGACACGGTCTCTGGGGCCATCAGTTTCTCCTTCACTAAATTCACGCTGTGGGGAGGTTATTCATTGTGCAGGGCTGCCTGTCCAGGGAGAGCGTAGCTAGAGGAAGAGACGTGCCTTTGAGACATAGTAAATGCATCAGTGTCTGCCTCCCACAGTGTTCATCCTCAAGCTTTCCACAGGGCTTGGAAATGCAGAATTAAGGAAGCCTGAAGGCATGTTCCCATGGTGGAGTTATCCTGGGCTCTTATTCGGGCCAGGTTCTAACCTACTTCCTTTTTACTCAGTCTCCAGTCGTGTTTAGTGACATTTAAAAGAGATGTCCTTTCTCCAGCCCAAGATTGAAGTCCCCATCTCACGTACTTTTCATGTCTTGGGCTGGGGTCTTGCTTGGTCTTCTGTGAAGAAAACTGATGTGTTCTTCTTAAAGCTCTGAGCACTTCAGCAGCTCAGGCGTGAGGGATGTCACACCAGACAGGGTGATTGCAGTCTCACCCTGTGAACCAGGCTTGTTCCAGGCATGCCCTCGTGACAGGACTGACTGATTTGGGTTTCCCACTGTTTCTAGCAACTGCTTTCCCATTTAAACCATGAGTCCGCACCTTTTTAAATGATTTTAATTCAGCTGAGAACTCCTCCAATCATGGCAGCAGATGTAGAATGCAGCTTGTGAATGCCCTCTGCAGCTGGCGCCCCTTCAGCAGGGGCTGAGAGTCCTGGAGCTGTTTGTGCTCCAGGCAGAGTTTCCAGTGACTTGCACACCTTTGTGTCTGACGTGGATGTCACCTCAGTGTCAGGGGTTATGGAGCGGAAGACGACAGGAAGGACTGATAAAGCGGAAACTCTTTCCTTTGAGCTGGACCAAACAGCATCAGCTGGCTGGAAAACTGAGGAAACTATTCTGAAAGGTTATATCTGAAAACATCCTTTTGTTAAGGGATCTTTCCTCTATATACTGGGAGTCTGCTTCCTGAGAAAGCCTCTGAGCTCAGCACACCATATGGGTCGCTGGAGGGTTCTCTCACAGTCCAGAGTTGATTTTCTTTAAGAAGTTAGTGCTGTGGTGTCAGAAGAAGGGCCACTGTGTGGGTCTGGGCCACTCCTGCAGCATGGTGTTCTTCACAGTGTGGTTGTGCTGTGTCTTTGTTACAGTGATGGATTGCAGCTCCCTCTGTGGCTTTCTCTGTCCTGTTTATCTCCAAAAGATAAGAGTTTGCTGGTTTTTCCCTTATTGGAGAATAATTAGCAAGCAGCATAGTCCCTGACTAGAAGAGACAGAGGAATTTCTACAGCAAGGGCTGGAGAAACACCTGCATTGAGGGAATTGTTAGGAAGGGAGAAGAGAGGCAAAAAGGTTAGGTTATGTTTTTCCTTCCTTTTTTACTGATGAAGTGTTCCTTCTCTATCCCACTTTTTTTTACTCCTTCTTCATTTCTCATCAGGAGTTCCCCTTTGAGAATGGAACAGAGGAAGCAGCTATGGTAATCTTGGTGCTGTTTCTCCCCTGAATCATGTATCTCGAGCAGACTGTGGTTTTGGCTTTTAATTTGGAGCAGTGGGGGCCAGGGTTCCTACAGCAGTGAGTGTGGTTTGTGCTGTGACCCCATATCAGCTTCCACAGTTGACAGAGCACCACATTTCTGCAGGATGGTGCTACTGTTGAGGCTCTCCCCGTCCAGTTGTGTCACCCAGCTGTCAACACCAGGGCAGGAGGAATGTTCTGCAGTGCATGGAATGACCTGCTGCTGCTCCACCTGCACTCTCTGTTCTCCTGGGAGCTGACCTGGATGTTGAAGTGACGCAAACTCTCCGTGCTTGGGTCGTTTGGCCAAATGTGGGGTGCAGCATCTCTTCCTGGTCAGATAGATGAGACTCAACTGACTTGTATTCCTATTCTGCATAAAAGAAGCTATAACTTTTTCTTTGAAACACTGTTAGTACACCAGGAATTAGGGCCGGAAAACAAAGATACTCTTTATTGTGTTTGTGTTAACTCCAGAGGCATCAGTGCCCTCTCTGAATTTACCCAAGATCTTCAACTTTGTCACCTTCCCTATTTGCTTCCCCTTTGTTAGAGAACGTATAGAGAGCTTACGACTAAATCTCTCCAAATATTTCTTTTCCCTTCTGCCTGTCAAACATCCCCTTTGGTAGTTAAACCTTAGCAGCCTTGAGGAAACTTTGCCCCAGGAGTCCCCCAGCCCAGCAGCTGTCTCTGAGGGATGAGGCACATGCACTGCTCTGTGGCTCTGGGCTTCCAACGCCCTGTGCTGAAATCTCGGTTGTTTTTTTCAGGATGGTGTCACTTTCCTCTGTAACAATATCCTTTCATCTCCTGGTTCACATGCTCTACTGCATTCTGGGATGGCCTGATACAAAGAGTGCCTTATTATGTTTGTGTATGTGTGATTCTGTTTTTTCCACATCATTGACCTAGTGCCTTCCATGTCCTTGGTTATGCAACGGCTGTGGGCTGGTTAACACTGTCCTGGCCAGCACCACCACTGTCTGCCCTTCCTCCACATGGGGTTGGCTTCCTGAAGGCTTGGGACTAGGAATGTGACCCTGCCCGTCCTCAAGAACGGGGGGATCTTCACAGCCACCGCTCCGTACTGCCTCCTGTTTCTGCCCTTGCTCGCAGATGCTCTCTCTTTTTTCGGTCTGTGTGACACCAGGTGTCCCTTTACTGAGTAACTTTTGTCCTCTCCCCTTCCCCTCCTTTGTTTTCTTGGCTACAGCTGGGCTTTGCTGATCTCAACCTGGCAGAATTTGCGGGCTCTGGATCCACTGTCCGGTGCTGCTTGCTGGAAGGATATGACACTAAGAACACGCGACAGGACAACTCCATCCTAAAGGTACAGCAGCTGGTGCTGCCACAGATGAAATGCTGTGACTGAACTCAGGGGGGAAGATCACAACCAGGGTGCAGTGAGGGTTTTGACTAACTTGGGAAGTTTCTCATTATCAGAGTCATCCTTTGATAACTTGGTGTCCATTTGGCCAAGTGATGACCCTTAACAGCATTCTCTGCCATCAAAAAACCAGGAACAGGAGGGAGAGAAGAGATTCCAAGAGCATTTTCTGGGTGGCCAGGCTGGTGTCCTGCTGAGCCACTTGAAGTTACTGATGCCAGGGATTTGGTGCAGGAAAGAAAGTACCTTACTAAATCCCTGAAGCTGATTTCCTTTGGAAAGGAGATGGATCTTGCTAATCTTTACATCCAACCCTTGACCTCCTGGCTGCTGTGAAGTGAGGAGCATGGCTAATGATGTGCCTTGTGTCCCCCCTCCAGGTCACCATCGGAATGTCCCTGCTCTCAGGGGACCCCTGCTTCAAAACGTGAGTTTCTGGGCAGACCAGGACACCTGTTTCTTGTGCAGTTCTCTGCTGCAGACTAAAATTGATGTAGAGGGGGGAAAAAGATGCCCTTGATATTGGGAAGTACAGGGAAAAGCTTAAAACTAGTTGAATCAGCCAGGAAAGGGTATCCAGCCTGTTCTGTTAATTGGTTTTGTTCTCTGCTCTGGCTCTCCCAGTTTGATTATTGCTGTGCACAGTGTTTTGCCTGCTAGTGTGAGTTAGATTTTGGAAACCAGTAGATGCTGATGACAAACTTCATGTTTTGCCTGAAGGATAGAATTTCTCATGGCTCTGGGGTTTGTTTCACTGACCTCCAAGGGGAGAAAGGTCACTGAAGAAAACAGCCTTGGAAATGGCCATGCTCAGCACATACCATGCAGGATAAAGATCTCAGATTGAAACAGCAGCTAAAATGCTGCAAGGCTGAAACTTTTTTATTCTTTTTTTCTTTCCTAAAGGGTTCACACTTCGTATTAGCAGAGAAATTGCAGTCGTGGTTTGTTTGTTTGTTTTTTAATGCATTGTGCTAGGAAACAGTAAATACAGTTTAGCTGTGAAGCACTTTTGCTGCTTAAAGAGTTGCTGGTGCATCAACTACTGAATATCCTGGCAACATCTCCTCTTGCACTGCGGTGTGGTGTCCCAGGGCTCTGCAGTCCCAGCCCTGCTGTGGTGTGCTGCAAGGTGTGGGACTGCACACACAGGGCTGCCATGTGCCCACAGAAATGTTTTGGGTTGACTCCCAGCTGTATGAGAGAAGAAAGCTTTACCTTCAGGCCATCTCTCGTAGCAGTGGTCTCCTGGGCTAGAAAGTCTAATTTTAGGAGCTGGCTTGAAGTGTATCTAAATTAGCTGGCATTTGTGTTACAAAGTGCTGCATAGTTTTGGGTAGGTTTGTTTTGTGAATGGCTTCTCATGGTGCTGCAGCATTTCCTGAGACTTTCAAACCCTAAATCAGTGTCATCTGATTCTGAGGAATTTCTGCCTCAGAAGAAAGTGGAACAAAGACATTTTGGATATCTTAAACCATAATTTTATAGCAGTAACAGATGTTTTAAATCTGTGGTACTAGGATGTTTGGAAATAATATGTCTGATAAAAATACCTGTTGCTCCTTTGGTATGGAAGCAACTCCCACTGTTAGAGTGCCTAAAACTTATACAGAATTGGATATAAATATACATCTAATGTAAGTAGGTTGTCTGAAAGTCAAACCTCCTAATTTTCTTAAAGGGTTTTTGCAGTCACTGCCACTCTTTCCTTATATGTTGATGATGTGCAAATGTCTAAAAATGGAAGCTTTGCATGTGGAATAGTCCTTGATCAGTAGAGCTTCTGGTAAATGGCACTCATTAGAGAGATAGGCAGGAATTAAACTGTGCTGGGAAATTACAAGCACTGACTTTGTACAGGGCTTGGATGAACCTTTTCCTCCTGGGAGTCACCAAGGGGGGCAGAACAGGCTGAGCAGGAACACTTTGCTTACTTAAGGCTGTAAAAGCCTTAGAAACCTGTGAAGCAAAGTCCCAAAGCACCTGGGTGCATGTCAATCACTGATAATGTGATTAGGGAGGTTTTTTCCTGGTGAAGGCATGCTGTGGGTTTCCTGGAACCTTCACAGCCATTTGACTGCCCACACAAATTTTTCTCAGTGCTTTATTCTCTCACCCAAAACACTGCAAAGGTCCTCTCACATAGCATCTTCACTCAGAGCTTCAAGTGACACAAACGGTTTTATTTCTCACTCCTTGCTTAAAAAGCATAATATGATCCATTAGTTCCAGTTGAGACTGCAGGCTGCAGGGTGGTTGGGGCTCCAACAGGAATAGTCTCTTTGCCACGCTGTACATGCTGTGGCTTCCACCCAAAAACACTTCTGGAGGAAGGGAGGGGGTTCCAGGCACTCACAGCTCTGCCCTGCAGCCAGCACTTACAAAGGGATGTTGGCAGCACGCAGAACAACCAGAAAAATAATTTGGACAGCTGGAAAAACACTTTAGTCTCACTGAAAAGTAGTTTAGTCGTCAGTTAAAAAAGGGAAAGGTTATTTGGTCATTGTAGAAGTGCTCTCAAAGGGGGATGGGGTTGCTGGAATAAAAGGTTTCATTTTGACTTGGGTCAGAAAGGTGTAGCAGAAAGGGAGCTGGAATTGAGAGTGACACAACAGCAAACTAGTTCCTGTTTGTGAAGCCAACTGGACACGTGTTGGGGAAAAAGGGCAGCTCTGGGTGGTTTTCTGGAGCACAGTGCAAGCCTGAGCCTCTTGTCCTGCATATATGGTGGAATGGTCCCCTTCTGCCTTAATTTACCTCAGAAACTTACCTTTCCTTGTAATGTAGTCCAAATGCCGTACAGGGTAGGAAAGACCTAAGTCTTGCATGTAGGAAAATAAAACCCAACATCCCACTGACCTGCTTCCCCCTTTGCCAGGAAGGGTTGGATAGACAGAGAGGGGAGTGATTCCCAGTCCCTTCCTGGCACTCTGTAACCTCCTTCCCTCTTGATTATAGGCCTCCTTCCACGGCCAAATCCATCACCATCCCAGGGCAGGACTCCACCCTGCAGCTGACCTGCAAGGGCGAGGGAACCACCAGCAGCAGCAGCTCCTCCACCATTGGCTCCCTGCGCCAGACCAAACCAAGACCTGCCATTCTCAGCTCGGGTATGAAAGTCCATCCTGGAACCATGGAATACTTGGCTGTGTCTGGACACGCCTTTGTTTTTCCCAGCAGCTGCCAGCACAGAAACTCTTTAATTTTTCATATTTTCCCATCCTCAACCCCGTTGCTCATTAAGAATGGAGAAAAACAAAACCATCTAAGAGTAACTGAGAAGAGTAAGGATGACTCTTTGCCACGTGCATATTTCTGTTAGAGGAGATAAAGCATTTTGTTCTTATTGCTGGGGATTTAATAATTCATGCTCTGCACTCATCCCTGCTTTGCACTGTGTTCAATTACACTTAGCATTGTTCTCCACTCAGCTATTCTGTTGCTCAGACTTATCTTCTAGAAAAGTTCCTCTGAAGGTTTTAGAGGTTGGTTTGAGGTCTAATGGCCTTGTTCCAGCTGCTGATGCAGTTCTTTGGCTTCTGTGTGAGCCTGTTTTCAAGGACACTGCATTTTCACATCACTTTTTCTCCTTCCCAGCACATTCCAAATGTGCAGGCACATACACTGCACCAAAACAGCACTCAAGTCTCATCACCTCAGTGATGGAGCACACAGTGCAAGAGCTGTTCTTAAAAAGGTGGCTGATGTGTGCCATTTGTGCACCTCTGGATAAGCTTCCTGCAGGGCTCATAGCAGAGGTTACACTGAGGTTTCTCTATCAAATTCAGATTATTTAGATGGTACAGACTCTCTCACAAATAGAGGAGGAAAGGTAGTAACAGAAGCACCCAAACAGAGGTTGTAATACTTCACTGCCAGTGGCCATCTGATGCTTTCTTGGTCTTAATATTTTTACCTAGGAGCAGCTTCAGACACTAACTGTTCTCCTAGATGCTATAAGCCCCCAGAGATGTTTGTAAATTCCCATGCTGGATGCCAGAATTAGTGATATACTTGACAGAGAAGCTTGTTGTGGTTTTTCCCTACTCCTCAGGTGTTTCTAAGCTCTGTGCTGGTCTGGACAGCAGACTCTGCCAGCAGACTGGCCCTTCCTTTGATGTAACATCCCAGGATCAGGCTCCACTCCAAGCTGATCAGAGCATGGTATTCTGGCTTGGTTATGGTGTAAGCAGAGTGTCCTCTTGTTCCTTGGCAGGTGTCCCAGAAGAACCAGACCAGAACCTGTCCAGCCCAGAGGAAGTTTTCCACTCAGGGCACTCGCGGAACTCGAGCTATGCCAGCCAGCAGTCCAAGATCTCTGGTAAGCATTGACCCTCCCAGCTCTGCCAGCACTGGCCACATCTGTTTTCCTTCCTGCAACAAACTCCTGTGAGAGTGACTTGCAGCCACGTCACTCACCCTGCTCTGTAATACCAGCCTCCTTTGAGTCTCTGCAGATGAGCTCATACATTTATGCCTAAACCTTTGTATGCAGGAGCAGAAATGCTGGTGTGAAGCTGCCCTGCCTGTTAACTGTGCTGCCAGGAGAGGTGGGGGGGAAGATGTGGATTGTGATGGCCCTGTGCTTGCAGGTTACAGCACGGAGCACTCCCGCTCTTCCAGCATGTCCGACTTGACCCACCGCCGGAACACGTCCACCAGCAGCAGCGCCTCCGGGGGGCTCAGCATGACAGTGGAGTGTCCTGAGGGAGAGCGGGACCACAAGCTGGAGAAGCCACCTCGCCCCCCCAGGCCAGCCCTTCTGCTGGACAGACCCTCCCGGTGGGTACTCTGGGAAGGAGGGGTGGAACCTACTCCTCGGTTTGTCGTGCTGCAGTTGGGTGGGTTTGCAGGCGCTGGGGAGGAGACTGGCCAAGAGAAGCAGGACTGTGTGTGAAAATGTGTCTTGAAAACCTGACTATGTTTTCCCTGTATTTCCTGCCCCCAGGAGGAAAAAGGATTCAGTGGAGAGTCACCCAACCCGAGTGGATGACACCAGGATTGATGCTGATGATATAGTGGAGAAAATAATGCAGAGTCAGGACTTCACAGATGTCAGCAACACTGAAGGTGAGAGGAGGAGTCTCAGAGGGGATGTCTGGGCTGTTCCTTTAGCGAGGCTGCCAGGGATTTACAGTCAGATCTGATCTGCCATGGGCTCCCTTCCCCTTTTGACAGCTATTTGCTTTCAGTGCTTGCTGGGTGTTTCTGTGGAAGATAAACCATGTGGGTTGGAGAGCTGCACATTCTTTCACAGACAGTACTTGCTGCTGTTCCACACGTGACAGCAGAGGTTGAACAGGAGCTCAAACATACAGGGGGAGAGGAAAAATACTGATTCTCAGTGCAGTGGAAATCAGTTACATCAGCTTGTCTGCACTGCTCTAGTGGCCTCCATCCAGGGTCAGCCCAAGGGTATTAAAATAGGAGAGCACAACTGGAGGGGAAACAGCACATCTCTGCAGAAAGATGGGAATAACAGTGGGTCACAGTGTGCTGGTGACCAGGTCTGGCTGAGAACTTAAGAAGGGGTTTTCTCCATTGTAGTCACAGCATCTGTTAAGAGAAAACTAATAAAATAACTACATTTCTTTTCATCTTTCAGTTTAGCATAGAAATAAATCTTTTTCATTTTATCTGAGGATTTTTTTACATTTTAAATTTGAGTCTAGCTGTTTGTTTGTGCTTCCCTAGTTTACTATTAGTTTACATCCTTGCACATGGTAACACTTACCATATGGGGATTTACACCTCACTCAGCATGAGTTAAAACTAGACTGAATGCAGCTGCCTCTCACCAGCGAAACAGGCTGAGTTTCTTCTCCAGTGAGTCTACAAAAGCAGCATGAAGCCCCACATCTCATCTGTTCAGATGTGTTTAAGCTGATCAAGAACTTGCATCGTGGAATTGCCTTAAAAGAAGCAGCTGGAGGAGTATCACTGAATTAATTTCTCTGCCTTTGCTCTTCCAAAGCTTCATGCTGTGGAGGCTGACTTTTGGAGCAAGGAGAGGACTTCCCAGGGGCTCCATTGCTGTGGGAACACCACCAGAAAGTGTGCATACATATCCACAGAAACACACTGTGCAGTGTGTCTGGGAGGGGAGCACCTGACAGGGTCCGTAGCTCTGGATTTTAATTCTTCTTTTCTCTCTGCAGACAGTAACCTGAGGCTGTTTGTGAGCAGAGATGGAACAACGACGCTGAGTGGTATTCAGCTGGGAAACAGGTAAGCTTCCCAAAAGGCTGGCAGGCAGAGGAGATTGGTGAGCATTCTGTACCCAGGAAACTTCCACCTTTTGCTGCAGGAGAGATTTCTAAATATCATGTGTTACACGGTGGCTTTATTCCCACATTAACACCCCTGAGATCCCTTTGGGGGCAGGCTACAGCTGCACTGGAGTAGGAGTGTAGCTCTCAGCAGGAGCTCAGAGGGATAATAGGATTCTAATTGTTCGACCCAGGAACAGAAGTAAGGAGTGAAAGGACAAAATGGTAGAGGCTGGTTCCCGTTCGCTCCTGAAGGAGGGAGCTTTGCCTCCTGCTGGCCTGCAGCATAACTGCGGCAGCAGCCAGGTTTATTGTCCCTCCTCCCTGCCTCTTATTGTCCCTTTTCCCTGCCTCCTCCGTAATCGTCGAGGGCTTGTCCTCTTCTAAAAGACTCCTGAAGCAATAAAACTTTTTCTTGCCACAATACCTCTTAGTACAATGCTGTGACTAGTTGTATTTGAACCTTATTTCACCTTTTGAGTTAAACAAAAAAGCAATAAGGTTAACATAACAGTGTGTCAAGTTGGTGACAAAACTGGGAACACCAAAAAGGCAGGAATGCTGGCTCTTTGTGCGGGATGGGATACTCCCCCCTTTCCTCTGTCCTTTGGAAGGGTTCATGTGTTACACCCAGCTCTCTCCAGCGCTCCAGGCTTGGCTTGCCACGTCTCTGTCTGCCCTGTGCTGGGAGCGCTGACTGCCTGCCAGGCTGACTCGTGATGTGCAGTGTTTTGTGTGGGGTTAGAGGACGACGCTGGGAGTGGAGAGCTCTGAAGCAGAGCTTGCTTGCTCCAAGTGACTGCAGAAAAATAACCTGCCTCCCTCCTCTTGTCCCCTCTGCCTCCCCAGGGTCTCGTCTGGAGTTTACGAGCCAGTGGTGATTGAAACCCACTAAATGTGAAGAACAGGGTAGAGCTGCTGGACACAGGCCCCCTACCCAGTCCGCTGCCACATGGATGCCAACCTTTACCTCTCTTCATGCAGCATTCCAGAAGGGATTTCTCCACGCCCCTCCCCATACATTTGCACTGCAGAACCACTCCGAGACCACTCCAGAACATGCACTTTCCCTGCATTGGCATTTTCCTTCTCTGCTTCCTGGTCCTTCCAGTGCCTGCCTTCCCCCTGTTCCTACTCAGATGCAAGGTGTCTGTGGGGCTTATCCTCGGGCTAGTCCTAGAGGATGTTGCTCGTGTGCATCCCTCACTCCACCCATTTACTTGCAGCGGGGGACTTCTCAGCTTCTGTCTCCCCAAAACATTGGGTTATACCACTGTGAACATTTCAGACCACTGGGGGAGGGGGAAACCATTCTAACCAAACCCAGAGCTGCTTGCTGGGGACACGGTGACATGGCCACTTGCAGGATGCTTTATTCCATTGACTCTGCAAGGGAACATCACCTCCCAAGGCAATGGTTTTACTGAAAAAGGTATGCTGTGGTGTACACTTCACCTTCCTCCCTCACATCCCCAGACATCATCTTCTCATAGGAAATATTTCCCAGAAGTGCATTTCAGAAAACTTCCACAATCCAACTGGGAGTTGGTGAACGGTTAAATGCGAGTGCTCATCACACCACTGACTGCAGGAGTCCTTCCACTGCTGGGCATGGAAGGGAGTGTTCATCAACTAGAATTAGCAGGAGCACTTTAGAGGTTACAGATTTTACCTGGAGGAGGCTTCTACTCACTATTCCAGGAGCGTAATCCATATTTGCTGGACTGATTCAGCAAACAGTACTGTTGGAGCTTGGAATACAAAGCCCCTCTTTTTTGTTATTTTATTTTCTGGCTCAGGAAGGGAATTGCCCTTCTTGGACTGTGAAAAGAATATGGTTCTCTGGCAGCCCTCCCCTGGGCCAGAGCAGGGTGCACTTCACTGCAGTGGTCTCTGTTGTGGTGGTGATGTCAATTGCCTCTCCTGGCCTGGGCCAGTAAGGGACTTGGTGTTGGTTGATCTTTCTTGCCCTGTCAGCAGAGATCTGTGTCTGAGCTGGTTCCCTCTGGGTCTGGGGAGAAGCCACTGTCTCTGCCTTCAAGGGTAGCATGGGTGTTTGCTGCTGCTTTAGCCACAGCAGCGGTTCTGACCTGCTCCATGGCGAGTGAGCTCTTCTGACAAGGCTGCAAACTGTTCTCTGGTCAGTCTTTCAATTACTCTTCGTTGGGTTTGGTTTCTGCAGCTGATCAATGCTTTGGCTGCCTCTTTCCCCTGCGGTGCGTGGCCGAGAACATCTCTCCCTTTCAGCTGCCCCTTGGGGATTCTCCTGGCAGCCAAATTGCCAGCCAGGATCTGTGCAGCCCCTGCCCTGGGCTGGCAGCAGGCTGTGCTTGCAGCCCTTCCTGTACAGAGCCTCTCAGCTGATAAGCTATTTCTGTGTAGTGCCCATTCCTCTTTTGCCAATGTACTGTGGTAGCACTCAGCAGCCATGCCCTCAGAGCAGTTTGCAGGCTCCTGGGCCTGGCTGGGGTGTGCCCTCCTGTGACACGTGTGTGTGTGTGTGCACATGGACAGACACACGCCTGTCCTGTCCAGCAAGGAAAGACTTGTAACTGATCATGTTGTTCAAATTCTAAGTTATTTTAAAGCCATTTCTCAAAGGAGAAGAAACAAAAAAGGATTAACTGTGGTCTCTGTGGCCAGAATGCATGCAGATGAGCTACTGGAAAAGGGAATTTGGCAAAATGAGAAACAAGGGATGAAAGGGCCTTGATTTATCTTTTTTTTTTTTTTCCCCCACCCTTCTAGATAAGGATGCTGCATAGGAAGGGTGCTCAGCAGTGTGGCAAAGCTATACAGCTGCTTACTGTGTTTTGATGGTTTCTGTCTTTGAGTCAAAAGGTTTCTTTCTCTATTTGGCCAGGCTACACGTAGGATAAGCATCTTTTTCACCCTTTCCCTTCAAAGGGAATTAAATTTGGATTAGGGTAAGAAGAGGGTACAGACAACACGTTGGTTTGCTTTAATATAGGGGGAAACTGTTGAATCTTGTGTCTGTCTAGAACAAAAGCTCTTTCACATTTGCTGGTGTTTTTTAATGGTGATCCCTTCTTCATTCAGCCTGGGTAGGTTTGGCACCCACCAGCAGGCTGCTGAGCATCCTGCCCTGTTCCTGGGGTGCTGCCTGTCTGCAGGAAGGAGAGAACTGCTTGCTTTTCTCTCTCCCTGAGGCTCTGCCAGAAAGCCAGGCCTGGCCTGACCCTCTGCTCAGGTCAGGGTGAGGGCAGAAGGAGGCTCAGACAGCAGTGAGTGTTCCTGCCCTGTCTGTGGATGGCTGTGCAGAGCTGAGGGTCAGCACAGAGCCCCTCCTGCTCCCCAGGGACCGGCAGAGCCCCTTGGGGAAGCCAAATCCAACCAGGACTTGAAAGGAGCAAACATAAGCCAGGAAATAGGCCAAAACCCAGCTCACTTCTGCTGCTTTGCCACTTTTCCCATGGAAAACAACGGCAGTCACTGTCAGAGCAGTTGGGATCCCAGGGCACTCTCCTGGCCTCCCTTGGCAGCAGTCTGCTGCTCTGAGACACGGGCAGCTCAGCATGTCACGAAATCCCCAGGGAGGCAGACGGGGGGAATCTTTTCCCAGCAAAGCAAGAGGAGAAGCAGTTGAGCATTTTGGAAAGCTGGTCTCATCTGCCCAGGCTGGCAGAGGTGTAACCTGCTCCATCACATCCCTGTGCCCAGCCTGGGTACGTCTTTGGCTTCTCTTCCAGTGGCTTGGCACATCACTTTACTTGCATTTTTGATAACTGTGTCTCATTAGGGTATCTCTTCCTTGTCTCTGTTATTCTTGACTCCACAGTTCCTGGTCTCTGTGTGGCTTTTTAGCTCTCCTACCCCTGGTTCTGAGTGAGAAAGCAGTCTGTGCCATCCAGCCTGGAGCAGCACATGAGGGCTCGAGCACCCAGAGCAGACCAGGAGGGAGGAGCAGTCTGTTCCTATTTCTAGATCCCACACAGAGCTCCTGCTGCATGAGCAATGCCCAGCAGTCCCTGGCTGGCCGTGGGCATCCGAGGTGTGGTGGTGGTGGCCATGGGGTCACTTGTCACACACACTCACTGCTGCCTCGGGAAGCTGCCTCTCATGAGCACTTTTTTCCTCATGCCGCCTGTTCCTTGTTGGACTCTGAACATTTAAGAAGTGAGTCAGTTTCCAGACCCAAACCTCTGGTTAGTTTCCTTTGGATTTTTCTTTTTGTTGTTGTGAAGTTTATGGAATTTTTTTTTTTTATATAAACCCAGCAGGCTGGTGTTTTTTGACTGCTTTGTTGTTTCATTGATATTTTATTTCAGGGTGGGGGGGCTGAGGGAGGGGATGTTCTTCCCCACACTGTTCCCCTTCTTAGAGGATTCAGAGGTAGCTTAAACAAGTAAAAGGACGTTACTGGCAAGACTCTGCATCCCCTGGGTCTCTGATGCTGATGAGCAGGGCTACTCATGCCTGGCTGGCCCTGGAGAGCAGAGCTGGCTCTCTTCTCCAGTCTGGGGGTCCAGGCAAAATGTGTGGCTCTGCTCAGCCAGTTTCTGGACCTTTAGTTGGTGGAAGCCCATTGCAAAGCGTTAGGAAATTCATTGTAGCTTTTTACTAACTTTTCCTTTTTTAAAACCAGTATAAAACTGAATGTCCAAAAGAATAGGCTTAGTCATGAGTTGGTGAAGGAGATGGGTTTCAATCGGAAAAAGGGGGAGAAGGATGTTGCTCCTCCATCATCTTTTGTATGGTCAGCACTTTAAGTGGGGGCCCCGTGCTGTCCTGACCCTCAGAGCGATGGGCAGCAGGCGTGTGATTTCTCCCCCAACCCCCATTGCCACATCACTTTGCCCCCTGCAGAAAGCTTAACAAGCCCTTTTAAACGTTTGCTTCAGTTTTTAGAGGGTTCCAAACCAGGCCGAGACCTGAAGAAATACGTATTTCATACTCATCTAAATAGGAGGGGTTGACTTTTAATTTATTTCGTCGTTGCTGTTTCCTTTCTCAGCCGGTGGCAGCGCAGCTGGGCTCTGCGCCGCCCGCCGGCTCCTCGGGGAAAACCTCGCTCCAGGTACGCTAGAGCACCTCGGATAAACCCCCTCCTGGCGAGGGGCCCCTGCCCTCCTTGCTGCCTTACTCTGCCCCTCCTGCCGCGGCCCTGCTGCCCCACCTGGTCTCTAGCTGCGTTCTTGCCCTGGTGACTGAGCCCTGTGGACAAGGCCAGTCCCCAGGGACAAAGTTCCTACAGACACTGCCTGGTTGCAGGTGTTTGTCCTCAAAAAGCCACTTCCTCGCTGCGGGGGGGGGATTGATGGGTGCAGAATTCCCCCCCTTCCCCTCCTGAGAGCTGTGTCCATCAACCCCCCACCCCGTGCCATCCAAGCCCACTGTCCTCCACAGAGCCCTTTTCTGCGGGGGATGTGGAAACATGGGAAGTGAAAAGGAATTTGGGTGAAGCTCCGAGCAAGGGGTGCAGCCTGGCCTGGGGAGCTGCCCCAAACACAAGGAGTAATGGGAAAGCCCGTATTTTTGTGGGGGGAGGGAGGGGAAGGGGAGATGGTATTTTATTTTCTTGAAAGTGAACTGAGCTTGGTGACCTTCGGCTGAGGCGCGCACTTGATTTGTATCAGATTCTATAGAGAGATGGCTGATATTTTTGGAAAGGGAATGGGTCTATGCAAACTTCCAAAATTGCTTGAAAAGATAGTTTAACATTTTTTTACTTTGAAATCTAAAGATGAATCTAACTTTTTTCTTAAAGCAGAAGTGCGTTTAGAAAGAGAAGCTACTTCCACTGCTCTATTTTGATGATGATTCTTGGAAAGTTTGGGCTGGAGGGAATGACTATTTTTCACCATTTTTATCTTGCTCCTCTAGTTTTTTTTGTTTCTTTTTCTAACGGAATGCTGTGCCGTCTTTGATTCAACAGATCGTGTTTGTATTTTCTGTATCCGGTTCCTAACGTAGAGAAATAACAAATATATGAGGAAATCAATATAATGTCAAATGTTGTTATGGTTTGGGGGGAAAAAATAAAGGTTTTTGGTACTTCACCCTGATTCTTCTTGCTTTGTTTCTTGTTTTAAATGTATTTAAATACCTGCTGAGGAGGCAGGAGGTTGAGAAGAGCATGCTGGGCCTTGGGTTTGGCTTTGCCTTCTAGAATTGCTTTGGCCGGTGGGAGCAGAGGTCCCTGCCAGCCCTTCCCTGCAGATGGAGGAGGGCTGGAGAGGGTTGCTGGCAGCACAGCACCAGCCCCATGCAGGCAGCAGTCCCAGGGAAAGGTGACCTGGCTGAGTTGCCAGCAGTGTCCCGTGTTCTTGAATGCCCTATCCCAGCCAGGCTGTTTTATCCACCCTGTCCTGCCCCACTCCCACTGCCCGGGGCCACCTCTCCAGGTTGGCCTTGGGGACGGGGCCACAACCCTGCAGGGCTCCAGGGAATGGTGTTCTCTGGGCTCTCAGGGCTTGTGCCAGGACTGCCCCTCTGCCACCACACTCTGGCCGTCCCCTCAAAGGAGAGTGAGCCACTTCAGTGACCAGACAAGGCTGGAGGGGAGCAGGGCCCCTGCCAGGCAGTGGGTTTGCCTTTTCCACCTTCCAAAACCCTCAGCTGCCCCTTTGAGCCCCAAGCAGGGCTCAAAGCATCCCCTTTCCCCTCATTTCAGGAAGGGGAGGCAGCTGATCCCATCCTTTGTGTTCCTTGGCTGCTGGGTCTGGCTTTGCCCTGTGGGTGTGCTGGGAGGGCTGGGATGGGAGGTGCTGGTGTCCCGAGGGATGGAGCAGTGCCAGGCACTCGCAGGCACAGGTGGCAGGTACTGAGGGTGCCCTGCTTGGGAAGGAGACCCATCTGAGGGCACCAGGAGCTCTGGAATGCAGAAAGGATCTTGGTTCTGCTGGTGTCAGGGCCTGGGGCTGAACTGGATCCATCCCCCACCATGCTGGGGCCACGACAGGGATTGGGGGCTGTGCCAGGGATTGTGGGCCATGCCATGGGTTTAGGGTCATGCCATTTATTTGGTGCAATTCCATGGATTAGGGGCAGTGTCATTTATTTGGGACAGTGCCTTGGATTCAGGACAATGCTGTTTATTCAGTGCAGTGCCACAGATTCGGGGCAATCCCAAGAATTCGGGGCNGCCCTCCGTGCTCGGCCCCGGGGTACCGGGGGCCTGGGCTGGATGGCGGACAGCAGCCCGCGTGGGTTCGCCCCCCGAGAGCCCGAGCCCGGCGGGGGCGGTCCTTGGGCGGCCCAGGCTCGNGGTTTAGGGTCATGCCATTTATTTGGTGCAATTCCATGGATTAGGGGCAGTGTCATTTATTTGGGACAGTGCCTTGGATTCAGGACAATGCTGTTTATTCAGTGCAGTGCCACAGATTCGGGGCAATCCCAAGAATTCGGGGCAGTGCCATGGAGTTGGGGAAGTTCCATAGACTGGGGGCAATTCCATGAATTCAGGCAATTCCGAGGATTTGGGGCAATGCCATGGAGTTGGGGAAGTTCCATGGATTGGGGGCAATTCTGTGAATTCGGTGCAATTCCAAGGATTTGGGGCAGTGCCATTTATTTGGGGAAGTGCCATGGATTCAGTGAAATTCCAAGGATTCTGGGACAGTGCCATGGAGTTGGGGAAGTTCCATAGACTGAGGGCAATTCCAAGGATTCGGGGTAGTGCCGTGGATTGGGGGCCGTGCCATGGGTTCAGGGCAATGCCATTTATTCGGTGCAATTCCATGAATCAGGGGCAGTGCCATGGATTGGGGGCGTGGCCTCCAGCACGCCCCGCCCACCGCCGCGCGGCACGGTGCCCCCCACGCTGATTGGCTGGCGGGGTGGGCGGGGCTGTCGGACCGCGCGCTGATTGGCGGACGCTCCGGAAGTGCCGTGCGGACCGCGCCGCCATGGTGAGTGCGGGCCGGGCCGGGCCGGGAGCGGGGCTGGGGCCGGCTCTCCCCGGCGCTCCCCCCGCGCTGCCGCCCTCCCTGCCCGGCCCCGG
>VXAU01001757.1:342963-362414 GCA_013399695.1 Formicarius rufipectus | reverse complement strand
CGGGGGAGCGCGGGGGGTGATGTGTCGGCGCTTGCACGGGGTGCTGGAGGGGCTGCAGTGGTGCTGGAGCAGCCCGGTCGTGGGTCTGCGGTGCCCGGAGGGGTTGGGGGAGGATGGGTGGCGATAGGATGGGAGCGGGGTGTGCTGGAGGTGGCGGTGGGTTGAAATCGGTGGGAGCACCCCTGAGTGCAGCCTGGAAATGGCCTTGGCGAGGGGAGTCCCAGGCCACGCCGCAACCCCCGCGCAGCCCCCTCCCCAGCGCCGACCCGAGGGGGTCAGCATCCCCCGAGGATCTCCTCCGGACCAGTCACCTCCACATCACCTTCACACTGCGCCCGCGGCACCAGCACCGCACCGGATCGGGCCCTGAGCCCGCAACAAGGGCCGGTGCTGCTCGCAGCCCCCCATCACCATCACTGCAGCCCCCCATTGTCCCAGCAAGGCTGGTGCCAGCGGTCCTGGGGCTCAGCACCCTCCGCAGTGAGGGATCCAGGGGTCCTGAACCCCCCGAACTCCGCGGGGGCCACCCCAGGGCTTCGTCCCCGCAGCGCAGGTGGGACGTGACCCGGTGCCGGTTTCAGCCCGGCCATTCTTAGCCCTCTGCCCTTTCGAGGCTGTAACACGACCTGTCAGCGACCACGGGCCCCGCTGGTCACAGGGTGCCCCATCCCCGTCACCCCGTCCAGCCGGTTTGGGGTGACGCACTGTGGCCAAGCATGTCGGGTGCTGCAGGGCAGGGTGTGGGCAGGCAGGGTGGCCAAACCCCCCACCTCGAGTTCCAGGGGGTGCAATGGGGTGTAGCAACCCCCTCCTTAGGGCACCCCCTAAGACCGGCCCAGGGGGAGCTGGGGGTGCTGCGTCCATCACTGTCCTGGTGACAGCGGGCATCCCAAATGTGTTTCCGGCTGCTGGGCAGCACCCCGGGCACAGGGATATGGGCAGGGCAGGGGAGGAAGCCGGACACGTCACGGCGCGTCACCCGGCACGGGGAAACCCTCACCGCAGCCGGATGCGGAGGGTGATTGCTGGGAGCCAGGTAAGTGATGGCTCTGGGAGCAGGAATCCGGAGCTTCCTATTTTAGGGACTAGGTTGTGTCTTCCATCCCACCCCCAAGATGGGCCATGGAACCGGGTAACATAATGGCCAAAAAAGATGATCCTTTTTGTCCCCAGACACCTGGTGACCTGTGTGTCCCTGATGGGCTGAGTTGTTTATCCTGCTCTTCCTTTGTAGCCTTAAGTACTCCTGTGCCTGGACCACGGCAGCATGTCAACAGGTGAGTGATCCATCCCCTTGCATTCATCCCCACTGCATTCATCCCCTCAATCCCCCCCATCCATCCCCCCAGTATCCCCTGCATCCATCCCCCCAGTGTCTCCTGCACGCATCCCCTCAGTATCCCCTGCATCCATTCCCTCAATCCCCACTGCATCCATCCCCTCTGCATCCCTTTGTACCCCTTGTATCCATTCCCTTGGTCCCTCCTGCATCCATGTCCCCTGCATCCCTTCCCTCGGTTCCCCCTGCATCCATCCCCTCTGCCTTCCCTTTCCCCCCATGCCTCCATTCCCACTGTCATCCCTGCATCCACCCCCCTTACATGCAGCCCCTGGTCCCACTTGCATCCATCCCCTGTATCCCTCCCCTGTGTCCTTGCCTCCCTCCCTTCCATCCGCCCCCCTCCCCGTGTCCCTCCAGCCCCTTCACGTGCCCCACATCCCATTGGTCCCTGCCAGCCACTTGGCTCCATCCCCAGCCCTGGGGAACGCTGGGTGCCAAAGGAGTTGAAATTTCATCCAGCTGTAATCAGGAGATGGGAAAGCGGCCCCAGAGCAGCTCGACTTTATTTTTAGCTGTGTCTCCCCCCGCAGTGTCCACCCCAGCATCACCCCACACCACGGCTGGGACAGCTCCCACAGGTGGGGGGAACTCTGTGCCAGGATGCTGGGCAGGGGACAGGGTGGTGAGTGCCACCAGCACATCAATCATCAGGTCCAGGGACCGATGCTGGGGTCCAGGGACTACCAGGGTCATGCCAGGTGCTCGAGGTGGCCGAGTCAGGCTGAGCCTGCCACAGCCCCCGTTAGCCCACCAGGGTGAGAAGCCGGCCACAGGGATGGAGCCGTGGACAGTGACCGCCTCTGGAACGCCACGTGGCAGTGGGATTCCAGCCTTGTGGCAGAGGTGCCGTGTGGTCTTTGTGCTCAGACGTGTCCAGACATCCCAAACTGCCCAGGTGATGAGGACACGCGGCTGCTTCCCTGTCCACCTCCCCCTCAGGGCTCTGGGATCGGTCCCCTCCATCCCCAGGGATGCCTGCTCTGGATCTGGCACCCCCTGGGGACCCCACACTCTCTGATGGAATTTTTGGCTTTTGATAATTATATTTTTCCTTTCTCTTCTCCAGAAAAGCTCAAGCAGCACAAAATCATCTTCGTGGTGGGTAAGTCTGTGTCCAGGTCCTGTCACTGGTGGGGTTAGCCCAGAGTTTTTCACTGGACCTCCAGGCTGGGAAGCCGGGGCTGGAAACTGGGACTGGGGCTGTTGCCAGGCACTGTGGAGTGGCTGTGGCTCTAGCTCAGCTCCTCAAGGACATGGTAGGGTGTGTTGGGACCGGGAGGGCACCTCTGTCCAGGCATGGGATGGCAGCATCTGTGACAGTGAACACCTGGGGGATGATGTGATAACAAACCTCAGGGAGTTGATGTCCTGGGTGCCATCAGGCAGTGGTGATGTCCTGAGTGGCACTGGGGTGGTGATGGCCAGGGACCACTGGAACAGTGATGTCCTGATGTCCCTGGCGATGCACTGGGTGCCATCAGGCAGTCATGTCCGTGGTGCTGACAGGGTCATGATAACCCTGGGTGCTCTTGGGGCAGAGACATCCAGGTGCTGATAGGGCATGGTGATGTCCTGGTTGTTGAGAGGGTGGTGATGCTCTGAGTTCCATCAGGGTGTGGTGCCCATATGCCAGTTGCCAGCAGCCCATGCCATCTCAAGCACTTTGGAACCAGCCCAGAAGCATGTCTGTCCATCCATCTGGTGCTGGGCTTGGCAACACCAACCCCCAAGTCACCAAGCTCTGAGGTCTCCTGGTGTCTGTGCTGCTGCTCCCACATGCCCCTCCCTCTCCTTGCCCATGGCTTGGGGGATGTGTGTGCCTTGCAGGTGGCCCTGGCTCGGGGAAAGGGACACAGTGTGAGAAGATTGTGCAGAAATATGGCTACACCCACCTCTCAACGGGGGACCTGCTGAGAGCAGAGGTCAGCTCAGGCTCAGAGCGGGGCAAGAAGCTGCAGGCCATCATGGAGAAGGGAGAGCTGGTGCCCCTGGTGAGTTCGCACAGGCACAGCAGGGCTGTGGGGGTGTCCCATGGGCATGTCCCATGGCTCGGGCATCTCTGGGGCTGCTTCCCCAGAGTGGGGTTTGCAGCAGGGATAAGAGCTGTTTGGTGGGGGGCACATTGTCCGTATCAGTCACAGCAGCTCTGTCCTCCCCTTGCCAGGACACGGTGCTGGACATGCTGCGGGATGCCATGGTGGCCAAAGCAGATGTGTCCAAGGGCTTCCTTATCGATGGATACCCCCGTGAGGTGAAGCAGGGAGAGGAGTTTGAGAAGAAGGTGAGGGTTCATGCCATGCTGTGCCATGCCACACACTATCCTGGCACAGGGTCTCCATCCTGCAGCAGCCTGGCCTCCCTATCCCAGTGAAGATCACATCCCAGCAGGGTCTAATCTGGGCACTCTCCCAACCAGCAGGGCCCCCTGTCTCGGGAACAGCCTGTGCCCATGGTGCAGTGGGAGGGACCAGGGTGTCCAGGGGCTGACAGAGGGTGACAAGAGTGCTGACATGATGGTGATGGCAGAGAGCCAGGGCTTGGCCACAATGTCGCTTATCCTCCGTCTGCACGGCTCTGGAGGCCGTTGGAACAGTGTCCCAGTGTCTCCCAGACCCATGTGGAGGGAGTCAGAGGATGGTGTGGGGGCATCTGTGACCCTCATGCTGACCACCACCATCTCCCCAAACCAAACCAGACCCACACCACCAGCGTGGTGACAGCTGTGTCCCCTGTGCCCACAGATTGCCCCCCCCACGCTGCTGCTCTACGTGGATGCAGGGAAGGACACGATGGTGAAACGGCTGCTGAAGCGAGGCGAGACAAGTGGGAGGGTGGATGACAATGAGGAGACCATCAAGAAGCGTTTGGAGACCTACTACAAGGCCACCGAGCCTGTCATTGCCTTCTACAAGAGCAGAGGCATTGTCCGCCAGGTGAGAGGGGATGTGCACATGTCCCACAGGAAGGGAAGTGATAGGTGGGGATGATGAGGAAAGGGGAAAACACAGTCCTGGCTAGTTTGAGATGGACTTGACGCCTCTCATTCCCAACACGGAGACCCACTCCAAGGATAGCTTGCACCCCTTTGCCCTAAATGAGCCCCGGTCTCTTTGACCATGTCCAAAATCCATCCTTGGAAGAGCTCCAGTTGCTCTCAGCTGAGAGCCCTTGGGTGAGCCCCCCAGCTAACCCCTCCATACCCAGCTCAACGCCGAGGGCTCCGTGGAGGAGGTTTTCCAGCAGGTCTGCACCCACCTCGACTGCCTGTAATGAACCCCCGGCCCCACTCCCCCCAGTGCACTCCAGCAGAGACAGCGGAAGCGGCTTTATCCTGTTTTCGTGGACGGAGCCATGCGGAGGAAATTTCAAGGACATTGTGTTTGGCTCTTTCCCGTCTCTCCCCAGTAAAGTTCACTTTAATGAACCCAGACTTTATCTTTTTCTTCTGTCACAGGAAATGAGTTTTTCTTTCCAGAGATTTTTTTTTCTCCCCCTCTGACTCCCCCCAGCCCCTCTGGAGCTGATTACGGGCAGGAAGTGGGTGTTTATCCCACCGGAGCGGCGGGATGCTGCGCTTGGAGGAAGGGAGGGAGNAGGGAGGGAGCATCCCAGCCGCTCGCCCCGGCTTCCCAATCCATAGCCTGCAGGGAGCCTGTGGCTGCATCCTGCAGCCAATCCCGCTCGCCCTATCCCGTCTCATTTGCTGAACCCCCTCGTGGTGCTCCGGGAGTGTGTCCAGAGACACGGGCAGCATCTGAGCCGTGTCCTGCACATGCGTCCCTTCCCCTCCGCTCTCCCACTGGCTGCCAGAGGCTGGAGGCGACCGGATTTGGGATGGGGATTTCCACCCCTTTCATGCCTTGGCATTTCCTTGTTTTTTTGTTGACTGTCAGGGTTTTTTGGGGTGTGTGGTGGCTGCACTGTGATGGTTTGGGTTGACACACTGCCCTGGAGCAGGGTGCTCCCTGCCTAGGCACCTGCTGCCATCAGTGCCACAACTCAGTCCTGTCCCCTGGGGCTGAGGGATGTGCTGGGGATGCTCAGGTGAGCCCGGCCACCAGACTGCATGTCCTGCTGGGTGAAGGACAGGTGCTCATGGGAGTGAGTCACAGGACCCCAGCAGACAGGCAGTTGGGGGTGCTGGTGTGGAGGACAGGGGACTTGGGGGCTCCCCGGCACGCACAGAGCTGTCCAGGCACTGTGGTGGTGCTTGGGGCCAGGAATCACTCAGCCACAGCGAGGGCACGAGACAGCAGAGCCACAACCCCAACAGGGCCCCCCACCACTTACTTTTGGGCTGCTGTGAGCTGGGCACAGAGCCAGGGGGATGGGGGTGGGGAGGGGCGGCAACGCTGGGGTCAGCCAAGGCCACGGGGCCACGGAGCCAGAGTGCAGAAAGGAAGCAAGCAGGGGAAAAAACAAAACTCCCCAAGACGAAAACCCAAACCCGCCAGGCTCCGACGTCAGCCCAATGGCTGGGGGGGGGCGAGGAGCCACCGGCAGAGCCCGGGGCACTGCAGGGAGGCAGGCGGGCAGGAAGGATGCAGCCATCCGGCAGGGGCTGGGACAGTGCCAGGACAGAGAGCCAGGACCAGGGCTGGCGGGTGCTCGCCTCGTGCCCGTGGGGACAAGGGGACAGAGGGGTTTGGGTGGTTTGGGGCACTGTGGCCTAAATCTGGGGAGTGGGGTGACCCATCTCTCTTGTGCCTCCATCCCTTCTTGGGTGTGCTGTGAACATGGCTCAGTTTCCCCAGGTGATGAGCAGGGCAGTGGGGCTGAGATGGGGGACTTCTCTTCTCCTGAGCTTGGCCTCTGGGTGATTCATATTGGGATTTAGATGCTTTTCTTCTGACTGGAAAGCCCAAGGTCACCCCGTAAGCTGGGAGGGGAGAAGATGCTGGGTTGAATGGGGTGCAGGGGGCTGCACTTGCAGCCACCCCACAGTCACAGCCAGCTCCCACTTCTTGTCACCCTGCAGCTGTCACCCTCCCCGTGTCCGTCACCAAGGGTCTCTAGCTCATTACCCTGCGGTGTCGCCGCGGGGAGAGCGCTGCAGGAGGGCCAGGGGACACTGTGCCCTATCCCCAGCCCCGGGTGAGCACCCGTCCCCGCGGTCCCCAGGAGATGGCAGTGCTCTGTCATGGGAGATGGCTCAGATGGCTCTGCTCACCCCGGGTCAGCGACATCTCCGGGGACATCCTGGCTGGTGGGGACAGGAGTCTCTGCCTTTCCTGGCAGGTCCTCATTCTGTCCCATGCCTCTGAACGGTGGGTCAGGATGGAAAGCACCCCCAGGGACCTGTGCCCACCCCCGGCCCGGGGGTCCCAGCCCCACCGATGGCTATGTGAGGGCTCTCACCTCGGTCAGCAGCCACTGGCCCGTGTGGGAGGAATGGGGCAGGGGTGCAGAGAGGGTCCCTGGGTGCCCCCAAACACCCCATGGATCCCACCGTTGTGGTGCTCCGCTGTGAACCCCTTGCCCAGGCACCTTGTCCCAGAGACCTCCTGACCTCAGACCCACCTGCCAGGCAGGGGTGTCCGGGCAGCCCTGGCTGTAGCCTGGCCAAGGGTACAGGCAAGGCAGGCAGTGGTTCTGGGGGCCTCCATCTGCCCCATGGTCCCAAAAGTGGGTGTCCAGGGCCATGGGACAGCCACTGGCCTGCGACATGGTGACCCCCCTGGGGCGCTGGCTGGGAGCATTGGGAGCTGAATGTCGGGGGCAGGTCCCATCCCCATCGTCTGGCACAACCCCTATCCCCATTGCCTGAGGTAGCGCCCCATCCGCATCACGGGGCACAGCCCCGATGTAACTCGAGGGGGTTGGATCCCACCAGAACTCCTGTGTCCCACCCTCCCGCTCACCTCTGCCAGCCCTGGGGGTCCCTGCGGACACCCACCCGACTCCAATGCCCTCCCCTTGCTCAGCGCGCCTNGGTCCATCCTCTCCGCCTCCCCGCCCCGCCGCCGGCCCTGCCCCAGCGCCGCCAGCGGCATTTCCTCCGCCGCGGACCCTCCTCCGAAGGGAGTCGGTTTCCTGCCGCTGCCGCCGCCCGCACTCCGCGCTGGCTCCCGGGGAGCGGCCGCCCGCGGACATGGGACCCCGCGCCGCCCCGCTCCTGCCGCTGCTCCTGGCGCTGCTCGGCCGCCCGGGTGAGTGGGGACGGGGGACACGGCACCCCCGGGGTGGGAATGCCGCGGTGGGACAGCGCAACGGGACCCCCGGGATGGGACAGCGGCGACTCCGGGGCGGTGGGCAAAGAGGTGCCGGTTGTTCCCGCACGCTGTCACCTCCAGGGAACCCCTGGAAGAGGAGATTTTGGGGGGGCAGCCCCGAGGGTAGGGCGCGACAAACCCACCCTGAGCTCCGGGAACACGCACAGCACAGCCCTGCCACTCCCAGGGACCCCCGAAATCCCGGCTGCGTCATCAGGGCGCGGGAGGTGTTGAAGACGCGGTTGGTGAACCCCAGGCAAGGCAATGGCACCCGGGGGTCTGGAGTGGCTTTGGTGGCCTTCCAGCACCGCAGGGTGTGGAGTGGTTGACCAAGACCTGGGGTCGAGGAGTGGGAAAACCCCAAGAAACCTCGTGTGGGATGTGGGGACAGAGCTGGAGATGAGAAATGGGATAAAACAGACGCAGGATGTGAAAAAGGAGTTGGGGGCTTGACTGCCTCTGGAGAAGCTGGGCAGGGAAGCACTAAAGCCACCCTGAGGTCCCTTCAAAGCCACAGCGGGGAGTTTCAAGGGCATCATGCCCGGGAACATTGGAACTGATGGAGGGCAGGGAGCTGGGGACATGGGGACATGGCAGAGGCGAAGGGAGCTGGAAAGGCAGCAGCTGCCTGGAGAGGCCGGGGCCAGCAGCACTGCCTGTCCTGGCGGGGTTGGTCCCTCCTGGCCACCTCGGGGGCCAGTGCTCGTGCATGGCCCCACTGTCAGGCTCGATATCCACTCTCTTATTTCACAGTCCTGTGACATAAGTAGTGCCAGACAGTTCCTGTTCAGTGAGGCTGTGCCATGTGAGCTCTGTCCCCCATAGCTGTGCCATATGGTCCCCATACTCGTAGATGTACAGTAAGTCCTGTGTAGCTGTGAGGCTCAGTCCCTATCCTATAGCTGTGCCGTACAGTCCCTGTCCTGTTTATATGTGTGATTAGGTCTGTGTTTTCTGTAGCTGTGCTATACAGTCCCTGTCTGTGCTGTGTGATTCCCCATCCTATGTAAATGTGCAATAAGGACCGTGTCCTCTGTCTCTATGTGGCACAGTCCCCATCCTACGGCTGTGCTGTGTGCTCTGCATCCTGTGGTGTTGTGCCACAGAGGCCTTGTCCTCACTGTCTGTGATGTATAGTCCCTATACCACATCACTGTGCCATATGGTCCCCATCCTACACAATAGTGCAGTGTTATCTCTGTGCCATACAGACTGTGTCCTTTGTGTTTGTCCTCTACAGTCTCCATCCTATACAGCTGTGCCATACATGCCCTAACATGGCAGTGCTACATGGAGTATCCTGCACAGCTGTGCCATATAGTCCCCATCCTGAGTGTCTGTCCCTATGGTTCCTGTCCTATTTAGCTGTGCTATATGATCCCCATCCTTCATTGCTGTGCTATACAGTCTCTATCCTCCACAGTTACTGCACACTGTCCCTGTCCCACATAGCTGTGTGATGCAGTCCTTGTTCTGACTGTGCTATATGGTCCCTAGCTGGCACAGCTGTGCCATACAGTCTCTGTCCTATGTAATGGAGCTCTACAGTGTCATGTGTCATATGTGTCTGTGCCTTTATGGCCCCTGTCCTGTGTCACTCTGCCATGTAGACCATCTCCTATGGCCATACCACCCCTAATCTATGCATCTGTGCTATATGGACCCCACGTTGTGTAACTTTGCCATATTGTCCTTGTCCTATTTAGCTGTTTCATGTGGTCCTCATCCTGAGTAACTGTGCTATATGGTCTGTGTCCTGCATAGCTGTGACACATTGTCCCTGTCCTGCCTACCTGTGCCACTCACTATATCCTGTCTAGCTGCTGCCTCTCCCTCACAGGGACAGAAGGGGCTGGGGGTGCCCGTGGTGGACCAGTGCCATGGGATACTGGGATGCCCTCAGCAGTGCCAGGGTGCCTCACAGACAGAGAGGCTTCCAGAGGTGGGGGATTTCATGCACCGCAGCAGGGACCAGCTCTGCTTCCCACAGAGTGAGCATGTCACTGACTCATCCCTTCCCATCCCTGAGGGGAGGCTTCTTGGCACCCAGCTGACTTAGACAGTGGTAGGAATGATGTGGCTTTCATCAGGCCCAAAGCTTTGTCCCATCCACCCCATCATCTGAGCCCTGATGCCACCTCTGCATGGTCCAACAGCCAGTGGTGGCTCAGAGGATAACAATTCCCTCTCAAGTTTGCAGCACAGGGACCATCCCCATTCCTGACCTCGGTCAGCTCATTACACAAGTGCCGGATGCAAGGATGCCAAAGTGGCGCTGCCCGTCCCATGGGCATCCTGCGCCGCCAGGTCCACCCCTGCCCTACAGCCCCCACCCCAGAATTGGTCTCTGCCCAGGACCTTTCATCTCCCAAAAGCCCAAGAAGTGTGCTCTCAGCCCCTGACCCACAGGGGGGCTGCAGTGGGACCATTCCTGCTCCCTGGTCTCAGTTGCACCAAAGCAAGGGAGAGGGCAGGCGACTGGAAAAACATAAAGTGGATTTTCTTTCTTTCTTTCTTTTAATTTTTTTTTCCCTTTCCTGGAGTACAAAAATAACAGCGCCCTTATCTGATCGCCCCGGCGGCCCAGCTGAGCCCCCTTATCTGATCCTGACATAATGCTGGAGCCCGCTGCCTTCCCCAGATACAGACAGTGCCTGACTGGCACTGCAGCCCCGCATCCCCCTCCACTGGCATCCCTACCCCATGCCAGGGGTGAGCCCAGCCGTGGTCCCTGGCCCTGCCTGACCTCCCGGCAGGATGCTGCTGGAGGTGTGACGAGCTGCCCGTCCTCTGCCCGGCAGTGCCCGGGCCACACAGCCATGCCCAGTGCCGTCAGGGCAGGAGTGGAAGGGAAGAGGGACACAGCCTGTGGCGCCCAGATAAGCAGCTGTTTATCTTCCTCCCGATGCTGCCGGCCGTGCGGCCGCCACGCTGGGGGGAGGAAGCGCCGGACAATAAGTGGGCCCATGGCAGCGTCACTGGGGGGGTCTGTGCGATGACCCCACCACCACGGCCGGGCCATCCTCGTGGTGAGACACGGGCCAGGGACGCCGTGATGGGCATGACATGGTATGAGTAGCACTTTGTTGGGTGCAGCGTCCCAAAATCTTAAGGACATGGAGCATCACACCCTTTGGCCTGGATCCCTGTGGGGTTGGCTGGGTAGCCCTGGAGTGGGGTCCACTCATGTGTCAGCACAGTGGCTGGAGCCACCAGGGATGGGAAGGGATGGGGTGAGAAGGGGTGTTGTTCAGTGGCCTCTTCCAATGGAAACACAATTCCTTAGGCACTGTCTCTCCATGGGAAGACCCCAGCTGTGGCCACAGGGTTCCATCCTGCCCAGCCCGCTTTGAGCCCCCATGGATGCAGGCAGGTCCTCAGGGGCCGGCTCGGGAACAGCCTGGCCGCAGTAGGACTGCCTGGGGCAGAGGAAACAGCCGAGGCACGTGGGGATTTACAGGATCAGGCCTTCAAATGGCTGTTTGCACTCAGGATTTCCCTTGGCAGCCGCCAGCCCCGTCCCGCTCGCTCGCGCACCGCCGGGAGCTTTGGGATGGGGCAAAGCTCACGCCTCGGCGCCCGTGGAGGATGAGCTTTACAGCCATTTCCATACCTGCCCTTCTCACTTTCCTGCAACAGGGGGGGGAGGGATGCGGGGGGGGCTTCCGCCGCCGCCCCAGCGCTCGGGGCGGCCGGGTGCGAGTTTTGGCACACGGCAGCGCCGAGCAGGGACAGCGGATTTTTCCAGCCCGGATCCAAGAGTCATTAACGTGATTGCGGAGGGGGCTGGCGGTGGCGGATGAGCCCCGAGCAGACACGTAGCAGATGGTCCCGGGGGTGCCGTGCTGGCCGTGGGGCTGTGGTGACGCCGGGCCAGGGGCCGGGGACGCGGGGGCAGTGCCGAGGCTGTCGCGGCCACTCAGCCCCCTCCCGCATTATGTCCCTCCGTGTTGTGTTGTGTCACCGCATATCCCTGTAGCGGGGACTGACAGTCTCTTGTTTTCCGTCCAGACCCCGGGAGAGCCGAGGGCTGTGACCTGCAGCTGCTGACGGGGGAGTCGCCCATCACCCTGTCCTACACCACCAGCACGGTGCCGCGGGGCTGCGTCAGCAGCAGCTCCCTGGACACCAGCCATGAAGTCCATGTCCTCAGCGTCAAGTGGTCCAAGGTGAGCGAGGGGGGTCCTGGTGCATCACCCCAACACCATCACCTTTCGCTGTCACTTCACACTGTCACCACACCACTGTCACCCCTTCACTGTCCTCAAGCAGACAGGGCGTCCCAGCTGTCAAAACTTTCTTCTAAGGAGCATTGAGAGGACCTGGATTAACCTCTTCCACGGTGCCTTTGCCAAGCTTTCCATCCCATGGGCATCTCTGGTCCCAGTGGGAGTTTTTGAAGATTTCAGAGGCAAATTCTCTAACAGGCCATGTTGCTGTGGCAGATGTCCTTGTGCTGAACATCCCGGGACACCCTATTTCCCTGGGGAGGTGGCCTGGTTCTGGCTCAGGAGCTTGGCAGAGCCACGTGTAAACAGTGGTGACCACACTGGGGAGGGAGGGAGGGATGGAAGGTGGAAAGGAGGAAGGGATAGAGGCAAAGAGAAAAAGATGGAGAGAGAAATGGAAGATGGGATGGATGGAAGGATCGAAGAAGGAATGGAAGGAGAGATAAAGGGATGGAAGGAGGAATGAGTAATGAGGGAGGCACATCACTTTAAGGCAGCCAAGCTAGTGGAAACCTGTCTGCCAGCATTGGCATGGCCATGCCAAGGGGCAATAACCACATCGTGGGTGCTTTTGGGCCAGGATTGGGTGCAGAGCAGTGGCAGGGCTGGCACCTGGATTTGCACCAGCACGTGGGTTTGCACAGCAGCTCTGCAGCATAGCCCAGCTCCCCTCATGCTAGCCAGGGCCCCACAAACCCAGCACCCAATTTTGGCCCAGCCCTGGGCTGCCCGGCGCCACGGTCCCTCTGCCCCCGCCACCTCCCAGTTCTCCCAGTTCTGCTTTTCAGGGCAAGGGAGGGAGCCAGGCCAGGAGATGCTGAGGAGGGGGGGTTTTGCAGGGGCCCCCAAGCCCCAGCCCCGTGTGACCTGGCACTCTGGAGAGGTGCCAGGGCCGGGGGTGCCCCGGGGTTGCCACCAGCGGTGACAGGGGACACGCACTGATGTCACGGCTGAGGCACCGAGCCCCGCGGGGCGGGGGCAGCCGGGCAGGGACGCGGCTCCACTTATAGAAGAATTACTGGAAGCCACNAAAAAAAAAAAGAGAAGAAAAAATAAAAAATAACCCGAAAGGCGGCGGCGGGGAGCGACAAGGCTCCCGACACTCGCGCAGCCAAACAATGGTGCGCCACAAAACACGCGGCAGGAAAAACAGCCGCCGGCTCCTCCCCAACACCCGGGGCCACCCGGGGTCCCCGGCCACCCACGGGGCCAGGCTGGGATGCCCGTGGCCTCATCCCGTCCTCCCTGTGCCCGGCACTGGCAAGCACCTCCGCCCGCCGGGTCCGCAGCTGGTTGTCCCTGCCCGCTGCCTGCTCAGCACTTTGCGAGCCGTGATTTGGGAGGCAGTTGCCAAATTTAGCGCCTGGTGTTTCGAGTTCCCCATCCGGATTTCCGGCTGGAGGCCACCAGGCAGTGCTAGCCACGAGGAATGGTGTGTGCCCCCGGCATCCCCGCGCACCAGTGTGGCCAGTCCTGAGCCTGGAGCCGCTGCGTGGTGCTGGATAGGGCTGGGAAACCTGCCAGGGGGATGTCCTCGTGCCCAGGATGAGGATTCTCCAATCTGCAGTGTGGGGACACCCCAGTCCCCATTGTGAGGATGTTCTGGTTGCTGGTATAGGGAAGTGCCAGTCCCCAGTGTGGGGACAGGCCACTCTCTGGTGTGGGGACCCCCAACAGTGGGGTGACACTCTGCTGCCCAGTGCAGAGATTGCTCAGTCTCTGACTCACAGATGCCCTGGACCCCAGTGTGGGGTTACCACCATTCTTGAGGTAGGCATACCCTGGTCCCTTGCTCAGGGGAGCCAGGTGTTTGGTCTCCTGGTGTGAGTACACATCCATGTGGTGTCCCTGTATCCCCCCAGCTGCACCCTAAACATGGCCATGGCTGCCTCCTGCCCGAGGTCTCTCCCTGTTTGCCTCTGGCTGCAGGGGCAGCCAGGGAAGTGATAGCTTGGTGGCCACAGTGGTGACATTCTCCTCTTCCCCCCAGGACTCTACAGTCCCGCTGACAGTGTCCATCACACCGGGAGCCAATGCCTGCAGCCAGTCACCGGTGCTCGTCCTCCTCTGTGCCCGCTGCTTTGCCACCATCCACTCCCAGTGCCCACACCTGCTCATCCGCACCGTGAGTGCCACAGCCCTACACCAGGAGCGATCCCAGGGGGAAGAGAGCTGGGGCCATCCATGGGGATGTTTAAGGGGGTCCCTGGTGGAGATTGGTGGCCCTCCCCACCACCAGGCATAATGCTTGTGGTGCCCCAGAGAGGAGGGGACGCTCCTGGCCGCTGCCGACTGCTCTGAGCACAGGGCTGGCCAGGCAGGGAATGACGCACAGGGCTGGAAAAAGCTCCCGTTTCCTCCGGCCGGCGGGAGGAAGGTCAGGGATGGGGTTTGGCTCCAGCGAGCTGAACCGGGGTCGGGCGCTTTGTTAGCAAAATAAACCTCCTGCTTTGTTTGTGGCTAATAATAAAGTGGGCTGAGCCCTCCGCGTGCCGCCGGCTGCTCTCGCTGCTCCCAGCCCATGTCCCTGAAAACCCCCATTCATCCAGGGTGACCCCCAGCCCAGGCTCCGGGGATGCTCACATGGTTTATCTTCACTGTCCTCTGGAAGGAAAGGTCTTCCTCCCTTTCCCCATGTTAGCCCACACCCGGGAGGGATGTGCCTTGCCCCCCACCATGGCTCAGGCTGTGTCTCGCCCCACAGGACGCCCACCTCATCTCAGGGACCACCGCAGAGAAGGGCCCTGAGCCACCCATGGCCTCCAGCGAGGAGCAGCTGCTGTCCTGGGCTCAGACTACCTATGGGGGCATCACATCCTACAGTGAGCTGCAGGATCCCCACTGGGTCCAGCTTCGCCTGGGAGAAGGTGCGTGGGAGCTGGGGGCTGGCACTGGGGGGCTGGAGTGGGCAGCAGTGATCTTCCTGCTCTGACAGGAAGGCTGACAAACCCCCAGGGCAAAGCGTCATCCCCGGGGAGATGCCGTGGGGACTGATGCCCCTGGCCTTGAGCATCTCTCCACCCTCTGAGCCCAGTTTGGCTCTGATGATCCCCTCTCCTACACAGATGCCAGCAGACCCCCTAGCTGCGTGCCCCAGGACCACTTCAATGCCGCGCTGCACCTTGAGACTGAGGTCTTCTTCCATGGGGTGAAGGGCTGCTCACACAGCGATGCCCAGAGCACCAGGGCCGCTCACATCATCCATCTGCAGGCAGAGCCCAGGTACTGCAGTGATGGGACCCCTGGACTGGGATATGCTGGGAGGTGCTTGGGAAGGCGTTGGGGTGTCTAAAAGGCAGAGCCTCACATCTGAAGTTGGATATGGGACCTGTTGGTGTGGAATGTTGATGCTGAGATGGGGCTCTTGTGGATTTGCAGCTCCCTGATCACAGAAGTGAACGTGTCCCTGAGCTGTCCTGAGAATCATGTCAGCAACCAGATCCTCATCCTACAGAGCAGGGCCAACTTCACCTGGTCTCTCTCCTTCAAGAACTGCAACTTCCAGGTCATGGTAGGCTGAGTGAGACATGTGTTCCTCCACCAATGGGTCTGCCAGGTGCCCAGTAGATGCCAGTGGCACCCTCCCTGGGTGGCAGGAGGAAACCTGGGGACATTAGGCATGGGAAGGTGGCAGTCCTCCTGCTGCAACTGTTCCTAAAAGGGACAAACGTAGAAGCCACCCCTGCCTTGTGCATCCCCAGCTGTCCCCACCCCCATTTAGCCCTTCTGTGCTGTTCCCACTGTAGGCCTCGTGGTACTACAAAATCATGCCCATCTTTCCTATGGTGTTGCCTGGGGAGCTCCTGCCTGACACAGAGCAAGGCCTCATCTCTAAAGCCTTTGAGAAGAACTACAGTGTCATTGCCTCCTACTCAGCCATCCCTGCCACCACACGTATCAGCCTGGAGATCCTGCAGCATGGTGAGGCCCCCAGAGCCCCAGGGCTGGGGAGGGTGGGGAGTCCCACCACCACTACTCATCACCCCCAACTCCCTGTCCTGCAGAGTCAGTCAAGAAGGGGATTGAGACAACCATCCCCCCGGTGCCCCCAACCCCCCCTGCTGAATTGCAGCCCCACCAGCTGCTGCTAATGCTCAAGCCCTGGAAGTGCACAGATGAAACCATGGAGATCACCATCATCAGGTCCCACCTGAAGGTGAGGGGGAAGGAGGGAGTCCCAAGGTCTACCAACATCACATGGTTGGTCACATTTTCCACCAGGTGCTTAGAGCTGTCCCCAGACTGTGGGTGACCACCATGTGTTTTTCCCCCAGGCCATCAAGGATTTGGACATCAAAGACATCACACTGAGGGACATCAACTGCCAGGCAGAGAAAAATGCCACCCACTTCATGTTGAAAAGCGCTCTCAGCCGCTGTGGCACTTTGCTGGGGGGCAGGGGATATGCCAACAATGAGGTGAGGGAAGCTGGCTGGTGGTGCTGCACCCAGCCCCGCTGATGCCCCATGAGGACTTTAGTGATGACTGGTGGGGCTTCTCCACCAGGACCTCCTTGCTTTTGCATGGCTGGAAACATCCATGAGATGGCAGGGGGGTGTGGTTGGGACTTCCACTCCATTCCATCCCATGGTGGACCTATCCCATCTCATCTCATCCCATCCCATGGTGGGAGCCTCCCATGCCTCCCCATCCCATCCCATCCAAGTGGGACAATAGACCCTGGCAGTGGGGACCACTTGGCTGACCCAACCTTCCTGCCCTTCTCACAGCTCGTCATCAAGCTGTCCAAGGGCACAGCAGTGCAGAGCGTGCGGGTAAGAGCCGGGCTTTCCAGCATGCCCAGGGGTGGGAGAAGGGCACCAGTGCCACTGCTGGCTTGGTGCTGGGTGCTGGGGGTGGCCTCAGTGCTCTCCTCACTTGCAGGTGGCCTTCCAGTGCGAGATCCCACGGGAGCTCTTCCTGCGCCTCTTCCCCACCTCTGCCTTCAAGGTGCCACAGACGGAGCTGGAGGTCAACAAGGAGGCTTTCCTGCAGGTACTGCCCAGTGCCCGGGCTGGGGGAGTCCAGGCCCCCCTGGGCCAGTGACCGTGACGGTGTGCCCCCATTCCCCCCACTCACGACAGGCGTCCATGCGGTGGGAGGACCATCCTGCCGACCTGCAGCTGAAGGACTGCTGGCTGGTGGCGCCGGGGCAGGAGCCGGTGCTGCTGGTGCAGGGTGGGGAGGCACATGGCGCGGGGGTGGCCGTGCTGGAGGGCCCCCCCAGCAGCCACGGCAGGAAGATCTGGCGCTTCCGCTTCACCTACGCCGTTCCCGAGGGCGGGCGCATCCCCTTCTCTGCCACACTCAAGTGCAAGGCCGGCTTGCAGGTCAGTGTAACCTCCTCCCCACCGCGCTGGTCCCAGCCTGGTGGGTTTGCCCCATGCTGTTGGGTGATAGAGCCCATCTGGGAGCAGCATTCCCTGGTTCTCAAAGAGCCTGGAGGCTCCCAGCCCTGTGCCCTTGCTGGGGTGCAGGTCTCTTTCCCCATCTCTCACCCCAACCTCCACCTCTGCAGAACAACACCATCTTTGAGAAGGTCCTGGAGGTGACAGTGAAGAACACCTGGCGGCCGCCCAACAGTGAGTTTGGGGCAGGGAAGGGGGCCAGGGTGGGAATGGGAGTGGGAAGGGGGCCTCCTTAACGTGGCAATGCTGACGGCCTTGTCCTCCCTCAGGCCGTGGGCTGGGACTGGCTGCTGTCCTGGGCATCACCTTCGGCGCCTTCCTCATCGGAGCACTCCTCACCGCCGGGCTCTGGTGCATCTACTCGCGCACCCGTGAGTATCCACCACCCCTGGGCATCTCCACGGTGGGAGGGGAGGGCCACACTCTTGTCCCGTTAATGGGTTGCCCATTTTTCTCCCCAACCAAGGTCTCCAGGTAAGCCAGGGAACAGGCTGCTCTGTTGCCCTCATCTGTACAGCTCTCTTGGCAAATGCCACAGGGGAATACCCCTGCTCCAGTTGTCCACAGCTCCCCAGGGTCCCTCCTCCTACCCTGGGATCCCCTCTGCCACCTGCCCTCCCTCCTGTTCTGGGTGCCATTGTGGTCCCCCATGCTCATCTCCATCCCACGGGCTCAGGGGCCAGCTGGGGAGTGATCCATGAGGGTTTGTGCATGAGGGCTGGAAGGTCCTGTGGGGACAAGCCAAGGCCACCACCATTTGCCCTGAGTGTGGTTTCCCCTTGGTATTTCCCCATCCCCACGGCGGGCGGTGTGAGCCAGGTCCCATCTCCAAACTGCAGCCGGTTTCCAGCACGGCGCCAGCCTCGGAGAGCAGCAGCACCAACCACAGCATCGGCAGCACCCAGAGCACCCCCTGCTCCACCAGCAGCATGGCCTGACGCCCCCGGGCCCCCCCGAGCCCGCACAGCCTCTGGCCAATGGACTTGGGGACCCACCCCGGTGCCATTAAGCTGATTTTTTGCCCCAAATCTCAGGCCGAGCCCAGAGGGGGCCTCCGTTACTCATTCAGTGAATGCTTTGGCCCCCCGAGGGCAGCCCACGCCGGGGAGGGTGCACCCTGCAACCCCCCCGGGGTCCCCCGCTGCAGGGGGGAGGCAGAAAGGGCAGCTACTGCCAAAGCCTCCCCTAAGGCTCCCCATCAAATGGGGGGGGAAGAAGTGGGTGCCCCCAGGACATGCCCCAGCACTTGGGGTGACCCCCGTGCCCCTCCTGCATCCCCCTCAAGAAGGCAGCAGGCACCACTGGGAGCAGAAAGAGGTTTATTCGAAGAGGGGGGTGCAAGGCTGCTGCCCTCCCACAGGGCAATGGGCAGTACCCACCACCACTACCCCCCCAGCTCCCCATACAAGCTACAAACTGTTATTAATAATAATAAAAATCTCCCCTATGTTAAATTAGTCACACCCTGATGCCAAGCCTCACCATGGCTTGAGGTTCTCACCTACCGCCCCCGTCAAAACCACCCAGCCCTGGGGCACTGGGACCCCAGCACAGCCTGAGGCAGCCCCTTCAGACCTCGGGGGTCCCCGAGTCTCACCAAGAGGGGAGTGGGGGCCAGGAGCATCCCCCCACACAATCAGTGTCCCCAGCAGGGCACAGGCAAAAGGCACTGGGGTGAAAATGGCTGAGTCGGGGTGGGGCGAGGGGGTCCCACACAGCCCCCACCGGACACCTCCGAGCATCATCAGGGGCAAAACTGCTGCTTCAAGTAAAACCAAGTGCAAAGTCCCATCCCCTCCCTGTTACTGGGAGAGCGCAGGGTCGAGCAGCCGGAGGGCCCCCCCGACCAAGTGCAGGCTGCCCGTGACCAGGACGTGGACGGCGGCCGCCTCCCGCAGCAGCACAGCCCCACTGCTGGCAGCAGGGTGGGGGTGAGCCCCCGAGGTGGCAGGGGCTGCCAGGTGGGGGTCCCGGCCCTGTGCCACCCACCGCAGCGCTTGGGCCAGGCATGGGAACACGAGGGCTGGGGAGTTGAGGGGTCGTGGGGCTGGGGGTACCAGGAGCAGGGAGCCTCGGGCAGGGGTCGGCTGCAGCAGCCCCCCCACCCGCAGGGGAGTGGGGAGCCAGAGGTCCTGCCCCCCCTTCTCCTCCAGCAGGTGGGTCCACGTCCGCTGGTTCTCCAGGCAGCGTGTCAGGGCGTTCTCCAGCGTCACGTTGAAGTTCTGCTGGTCTGTGAGGGATGGTGGGGGTGTCAGGGATT
>VXAU01001757.1:288945-339096 GCA_013399695.1 Formicarius rufipectus | reverse complement strand
GGCGGGCGGTGCATGACACGTCAGAGGTGGGGGGGGGCGGGGGTCGCGCCATCTTTGCGAGGGGCGGTGACACCCACGCACCGCCCCCACACCACCCACAACCACCGGGACACGGCGCGGGAGGGGCGGCCCAGCCGATGGGGATGAGGATGGAGCAGCAAACGTGACCCCCGGCGGGGTCGCTCAGCCCCGCAGCGCAGGAACCCCCTGCCCGGCAGCATCTCCCTCACCCGCTGCCCCCAAACCCCCCCGGGCTGCCTGCAGCAGCCTCCGCTCCTGCCAGTTAATGCACTGCAGCGCTGAGCCCCCTCCCAGCACGACGGGGGTCTCAGAGTGCCCGACACCGCACATGCCCTCGGCAGTGACAGCACTGCCGCTGCTGGCTCCGGGTAGGCTGCAGAGCAACGGGAGCTTCGAACCAGCTGTTTGGGACAGGACCGTGTTTATCTGCAACAGCACAAATCAACTGGTGCTTCTTTTTCCAAAGAAACACAGTCCTCCCCCAAACAGCCACTGTTTGAGATCCTTGAACACAGTTTCCTTGTACACTTCCTTTGTCATCCTCACTTTTTATTCTGAGACCTTATGCTCCCAAGGCAGCTCTTACCAGTGATCATTAAGGGACAAGTTCCCACGTGCAAAACGTTACCACCTGCAGCACATCACACGGGCTGAATCTGGAGCTCAGCAAGAGGATGGTCAGCTGCAGCTCACAGCCATGGGAGACACTGCAGGGAGCAGATGTGGGGGAGCACTGGCTCTGGAGAAAGGGGATTAGGGTGTGCAAAGGTGCTCCAAGTGTGTCAGGCTGGTCCCTGTACCCAAGGAAGGTAGCAGTCTTGGTGGGGACTCATGCAAAGAGCTCCAGGAGAGAGCAGATACTTGAGTGTTCCCCTGCTCCCAGCACAGCCCAGCACTGCCATGCTGAAATCCATGCTGGCAGTGGGATGGCAGATCTCACCTCAGGCCAGGCCAGCATTCCCAACCCCCTTCCCCATCCCAACTCCTGCCTAACCGGGGTTGTAGGGAATCCCACACCAGGTTGGGTGTGTCCCACAAGACTCCCAGTTGTGTTTTGCAATGGAGAAAGCGTGGACACCACATGCTGTTACACAGATCAGCAATTCCCACTGTAAACCCTGGCTATATGGAGCAGCCAGCTCTGCCAGCCACCCCTCTGGTTTGCCCAGTAAGCCCCTTTCCAGGTTAGATCCCAGCCTCCCGTAACAGCAAGTCATGCTGTCTAGAGTGACTCTGCCTTCCCCAGGACACATCTGATGACTCAGAAGCACCTGCCTTGTCCTGCATCAACGCTTCAGTGCTCAAAGGATACTCCATGCAGGAGCTACAACCAAACAAGAGAGTTGAGACACCTCCACGCAAGGCCCAGTTTGGTGCAAGGGCAGCTAGTCCCAGTCCTGCTGATCCCAGCACCATTTGCCAAGAGCCCCAGCAGGACACAGAGGCTTTTTCCATCACCAAATCTGTAACAATTGATCTGCAAGTTTAATGTAACCAATACAGAGAGTTGCAGGGAGCGGGGAACACAGGTTCTGAGACAAAATTGCAGGGAAAAAAAGACAAGCCCACAGGTGTCGCCTCCCCAGTCATGCAGCTCCACAGCAGCTGAGAGAAGACAGCCGAGCTCTGTTAATGCCGTCAGTCACTTCACCTTGAAAACAGTCCTTTCCTAGACAAAGAGACCTCGCTGGGACACCCACACTCAACGCAGAGAAGCCCAGCCAGGGCCCTGCCGGGTGTCAAAACACCCTGTCGAACTCAGTCTGGTTGGTGGCAGTCGGGTTCCTGCCTTGGTTTGCCGGCTGCTGGGGCATGTGCCCGCCCCTCCTGCGCGGCGGGGCCAGGTACTCGAACATGGATTGGTTGTGGGTGGACAACATGTTTTTGAGGTCCGAGGGCATGGGGTCCGACCAGAAGAAGTCATGGTTCAGCGCGTCATCGCTGTCAATGCGCTGGGCAGGGTCCAGCACCAGCAGCTTGTCGATGAGGTCGAGGGCGTAGGGGTCTTTCACATAAGCCTTGAGCCGATCCTTCACCTTCCGCTTCTGCCCCTTGGGCAGCTCCAGCTTCTCGTACAGCTCGTATTTATCCACATTTGGCCAAACCTGGGGAAGAGCAGGAAACGTGGGATAGGAGATAATAGTTAAAAGCCATTTTTGATTCAAATGCCCTCAGGCAAACCAGGGTGAGGTCTGAAACGGTAATTCTATTTTATAACCTCTAAGCCAGCAGACCTTGTTCCCACAGCAACAAGGGGGCACTAAAAGGGCTAACGAAGGCCTGGAGGCATGTGGACAAGTCAGGACAGCGTCCCCCTGGTGTGGAAACACTATGCAGGATGCGCCAGGATTTCTGGTTCTCCCACAAAAGAACTACTAGAGAGCATGGCTACCACAACCGGAAAGATAAGGTGACAACACTAATTGCTACATAATCACCTGGATGTGGCATCTTTCATGCTTAGAAAACAAAGCTGCAATCACTAGCATTTATCTCAACCCTGATCGGGCAGAGACCACAGCAGGTATTGCCATGCCAAAGAAAGCATCTTCAATGGATGTACATAATGAATGTGATAGCGGGATCAGGACTCTGCAGCTGCAGGCACAACATCCCGCAGATCGTAGCCCGTGCTGGGATCCCTCAGTTCACTCCCCACAAGAGGGCAGGGCAAGCTGCTGATAAAGGAGGAGCTGAGAAAGGGCGGAGCCCACTGCTCACAAGCAAGTCTGAGGTGATGCCACAAATCACAAACCAGAATTCAAGAGGCTTTTCAAAGTGACCAGGGCAAAACACCGGAGACAAACCTCTCAATAGGAAACAAAAACGAACCATCCTTCTATAAGCAGAAATTGAGGGTGGTTGTCTGAGAGACAACCCCCAAACACAGCCTAGAAAACTCCCCAGCCTCCCTGCCAGCTGCAGGCACAGTGGGAGCACACAGGGCAGGGAAGTGCCCAACCCCAACCCTGCTCACACTCCTCCCGCCCTCCATATCTCATCCCTGCTCCCACCCTCACCTCCGGAGTGATGGATCCACAGAGCTGGCTGATGAGGGTGAGCTGGTGCTGCTCTGTGTTCCCCTGCATGATGGGGCTGCGGGTCCACATCTCTGCCATGATGCAGCCTGCGCCCCAGAGGTCAATGGGGGGACCATAGTCCCGCTCCCCTAAACGGAGAGGCCGAGTTAGTCTCCCAGAGGGGCGAGGAGGGCCGAGCAGCCAGTAGAGCCCACCACCTCCTACCTAGGAGCAGCTCTGGAGGCCGATACCACAGGGTCACCACCCGGTTGGTGTAGCGGTTGGGCTGGCTGTTCTTGGCCAGGCTGAAAGCTCGAGCCAGCCCAAAGTCTGCGAGCTTCAGGACTCCATCCCGCGTGATCAGGACATTTGCTGCTTTCATGTCTCGGTGCAAGATCTGTACAAGGACAGACATTGAAGGGTTAAAGCCATTAAGTGCCCTCCTTGGGTGCCTGGTGCCAGCAGGATGCTCAGACTGAAGAGGTGAAACACAAGGAAGGATTTCCCTCCAGCCTGTGCTCAGAGACCTGCTCTTTGGAAAGTCACAGAGAGTGGGGTCCCCTCTGAGCACAGCAGGGATCTGGCCCATTACCTTGTTCCTGTGGATGTAGTAAAGTCCATTCAGCAGCATCTGCATAACTTTTTTGATCTCTGAGAGTGTGAACTTGACATGGGCGTTGCTGAGAAGGCCGGCCAGGTCATGCTCACAGAAGTCAAACACCAGGTAGATGCTGCCCTTGCAGCGGTTGTACGGAGAGGCTGTGGGAGAGGCACGGAGGGACAGTCAGTGAGGGACATGAAACAAATCACAGAATATCCAGAGCTGGAAGGGACCCACAAGGATCATCAGAATCCAACTCCTGGGACCCTTAGCCCTGTCACAGCTCATCCCACCACCCTCCTGCTCACACAACCCTCACTAGACAGAACCTCAGAGCAGGGGAACACTGAGAACCAGACAGGCCTCGAGGTCCTTTGTAAAGAGGCACTAAGCAAAACTAGCAACACAAGAACAGAAGACAAGGATTGGCACAGGCAAGGAAAGGGCACAGAAACCCTTGGAAACTCCATATCATGCTGCTCTGTGCACATAATGGCTGTGGGGTTTCCTCCCTGCAAGCTGTGGCTGCCAGCCAAGCACCATCACTGATGGCATCAGCGATAGAGGAGGCACCCACAGACAGCCCCGGGGGAAATGCACTAACAGAGAAAACCTGGCCAATCTCACATCAGAAAGTGAGGTCTTCTGCAACCTCAAACAGCATCTACAAAAACAGAGCACTCCGGATCAAACCAATTTAAAACTCCAACGGCAATTTAAAGTCAGTATAGGAAACCTCAAATGAAGCAATCGATTTCAATCTTGTTCCTAGAGCACACATACAAAACGCTATTAAAAAGAAAGGCTGATTTTCATCAGCTGCAATCAGCAAAACCTGCTGATAAGCAGCTCCACCCGGAAAAGCTCAGCCCCCACAGAAGCACAGCACTCTCCAGCCACAATGGTGCCTGCTACACTGGCCTTGCAGTTCCTGACACAGATACAGCCCCAAGTGCACTCTTTCAACATAAAAAGAGAAAAGCCTGAAATCTGAGAACAGCAAATGCAACATTTCTACTCTACTGTAAACTGAGGTCAAGGTAGACTTGGATGAAAACTGGAATTCTAACAAAACACAAACAACTGATGTGTCTACAAAAATATTTACCTTCAGTGTGCCAGACACCGAATCGTTACAGCTCATTTAATCACACTAATTAAAAATTAACTTGTCATTGATGTTTTTACTCATACCTGTTCAGACAATAATCCACACGGTGGAGAACTAGAGTAACTTCAGTTTCTCAATCCTAGGCCAGAGATTTCTAGCCGTTAAGTGAGTGCACTTTTCAAAATAACCATCACCAGGTATCTGGCAGTTTAATTTTTATTTAACTGAAATGACTGGCCAGGGAAGGACAGGCTGCAGCATCAGCTGTCCCTCTCCAAAGTATTTTTCCAATACAAGTCCATATAAAGGAATGATAGATAAACTCTAGCAAATGTTTTAAAGCCATTTCACTGGAAACAGAGCCATGCCAGGTGTGCAGAGCCTGCCAAGCACCCAGCAGTGAAGGACCATGGTATTAGGTGGGGGCAAGGAGGTGGAGCAACTCTTTTCCAAGATAAGTGGGCTGTTACCCCAAGTCACAGGCAGGAGTAGAGGCCTGTACTCAGCTAGACCACTCCAGTCCCAGCACAAGACACCAGCCTGATCAGCAGGGCTGAAAAAAGCTATCAACAACACAAGAGAGACCCTGCAAAGTACCTTTGGTCCTGCAGATTTCTATGAGGTTCACCACGTTCTCATGTTTGAGCAGCTGGAGGATTTTAATCTCTCGCAAGGCTGTGATGGGAAACTGGAATGGAGAAAGAGAGGACAGGGATTAGAGGTGCAGGAGACCAGGTCACCTCTGCCTAGAGAACAGCAGAGGTGTGACGCTGGCAGCTTGGCAAGGGACCTGCTGCAGCAGCACTGCAACACAGCAGTGAAGGGCAATCAGGGCTTTAAAATGCAACCAACACTGAAACTGTCAACATTTAGGCCATCAGTGAGGGAGATTCTAGCACAAGACACACATTACCCAGTTCTTCCACAAACACAGCCAGTCTGGAGCCCTGTGCTGGAAGCTGCTGGGGTTTCTCACAGGACAAGGGACACATGGAAGTGTCACCTCCCAGCAGCCCAGTCCCCATGTGCCTTTGCAGAGAAGGCACAAAAAGCCCTACACCTTGGCAGGGCAAACACAACACCAAATATTTTCCTCTCCTGCTGATATGTGATGACAGAGGGGCTGGGATTATGTCCCCACCCTTACAGGTTCACTCTGACACATTACAGCAGTAAATATTGTTAAAGAACAGAGTGAAAACACATCTCTGCTGCACCAACGATTCCCTGTCACCCCCAATCCAGGCCTTCCTGAACACAGCCCAGCTGTGCTCCCACACTCACCCCCTCCTTCTCATTTTCCATCAACACCTTCTTCAGTGCTACTTTCATGCCTGTCTGGCGATGTTTGGCTTTGAAAACTTCCCTGTAAAAACAGAAGGAAATCCGTGAGGAGCACGAGAAAGGTGCCAGGTGCTCCTGAACCAGAAACAACACCAAACAAGACACACTAAAGTATCAGACAGAGAGCTCTGTGCTGAGTCACCATCCAACCCAGCCACATCCCCCTCAGGCCAAAGGCCCCCAGGACTGGCTGAACCAACAGAAAGCCCAGACCTCCAGCAGCCTTACAAAGACTTTGGGTGAAGTTGCACATTTGGGGCTAGAAAGTTGAACATTTGGGGCAAGAACTTGTCATTTTGAGCAAAGTTGCATATTTTGAGCCAAGCTGTACATTTGGGGTAAAGTTTCACATCTGCGGCAAAAAGTTGCACATCTGCGGCAAAAAGTTGCAAGTTTGAGCCAAGCTGCACATTTGGAGCCAAATTACAGGTCCCCACCCCACTTGTCTCCAAGATAAGCTCTGCCCTGCCTGAGCGTGGGACAGAGCGTGGCCTCGGGGTGGGAAAAAGAGACCTAAGGAGCCAGGGAGGTCCCCTGAAACCAGAGGAGTGCCGGGGGAACGCATAACCGAGCAGGCCGAACCCGAGCAGGGTGAACCCAGGACCGGTGTGGGCGGGCCGCGGGGCCGGGCCCAGCCTGCAAGCCTGAAACCGGGGGGAGCCCGTGGCCGGTGGGGCACTCACCCGAAGGTGCCCTGCCCGATCTTGGCAAGCTTCTCGTACTTGGAGACCTCGTCGCAGAAGGGACACTCGACCATGTCGTACTGCTTGGCCATGGCGGCCGCGCCGTTGCCACAGCACCGCGGCCCGCCCGTTCCGCCACGTGACCCCGCGCCGCGCCCACGTGACCGCCGCCGCCGCGAGGGGGCACGCTGGGAGTTGTAGTCCAGAGGGGAGCCCGCCATGTTGTCACCCGTTCATGGCGAGGCTTCGCGAGCGAAGATTTGGGAAGGTTTTACCCACGCTCGCTGCAAGCGCTGATGGCCGATAAGGCCAATGCGAGAGAGGCAAGTCCGGTTGCAAAAGGCACGGCAGAAAGTCTCTGTAGGTGGTACTGTTGAGGCATGGTTCTTTCTGCGGTGTCTTTTCTCCTTCAGGCTGATTCTGCGTGCGGTTTCAAAGGAGACAGCAACGTTATAGATTGTGTGTCTCCATGTCACCCGATTGGAGGCCAGAGTGGACCAGTGATGGTGGTCACTATGGCCAAGGCTGAGATGTTGTTTCAGGGAGTCCTTGTATCTCCTCTTCAGGGCTCCTCTCTTGCCGGTGTCCTGTCCAGCACAGAGCACAACCTTGGGGAGGACTGATCCTCCACCCTGGAGACGTGTCCTGTCCAGCACAGAGCACAACCTTGGGGAGGACTGATCCTCCACCCTGGAGACGTGTCCTGCCCAGCACAGCTGTGTTCTCAGCAGCACGGCCTCTATACTGGTGCCCTCTGCCTGTTCCAGAACAGACACATCAGTCACATAATCAGACCAGTGGATGTTTGGGATTGTACAGAGGCAAGCGCTGGTGGAGTCACAGGTGGTGACCCAAGATTCAGACCTGTAGGGCACCGAGAAACCCCCAGGCCAGGTGGTCCTAAAGAGAGTCATCGTGTCCCCTGCCTGTGCTCAAGCACGTCAGGGATCACACAGGTTTCTGCTCCTGCAGCCGGGGCTGTGGCGCAGGGATGCCGTGGCCAGGGCAGGAGGACACTGGCGTCTGGTCACAGGGGACCCCGAGTTCCTGCCCCTGCCCCCAGATGGGGACAACAACACAGGCCCTGCCTGTGCCCAGGTGCGGGGCGAGGTGGGGCTGAGTCAGGGGCTGTGTGAAACTGGTCCCCAAGGTGGAGGGCGTGGGGAAGCAAGGATGGAGCACGTAGCATCCCTGCCATGGGAACCAGCAGCTCCCCGGGAATGAGGGACCACATGGACAACATGGCCATGCTCAGTCCAGGTCACCTCATCCTGCACAGAGACACTCCCACGGGCACACCGAGGTCCCCTGGCATGAGAGAATAGCTCCAGGCAGGGCGCTCCATCACCAGCAGTGATGCCATCAGGCTCTCACCCCACAGGGGCTGAGCCCCACATGTGCATGGTGAGTTCTGTCTGCAGGGCTGGCATCCCAGCCACAGGGTTTGAACCTGATCCATAGGGTTTGAACCTGATCCATAGGGCTGGAGCCTGATCCATAGAGCTGGCACCCTCATCCATAGAGCTGGCACACTCATCCATAGGGCTGGATCCTCATCCATATAGCTGGAGCTTCATCCATAGGGATGGCATCTTCATCCATAGAGCTGTAACCTCATCCATAGGGCTGGAGTCTCATCCGTATAGCTAGAGCTTCATCCATAGGGATGGTGTCTTCATCCATAGGGATGGTGTCTTCATCCATAGGGCTGGAGCTTCAGCCATAGGGACGGCATCCTCCTCCATAGGGCTGACACCGTAAGGCTGCCACCCTTCTCCCTAAGGACAGAGCCTTATCCATATGGCTGCCACCTTTCCCTAGGGCTGTCACCCTCCTCCATAGGGCTGGAGCCTCTTCCATAGGGCTGAAGCCTCCTCCATAAGGGCTGGAGCCTCCTCTAAGGCTGTCTCCCAGTGTTTTTTGGGTGCCCACACCTGCCAGGCACCCCAAGCCAGGGTGGCCCCCAAGCAGCCGAGCAGGTGCGAGCAGCCACAGGGACTTTGGGGACAGTGTGAGGGCAGGCAGGGACAGGAGCGGGGCTGGGAGCAGATGACAGCCCTGGGAGGAAACGCTGAGCGAGCGAGATGAGTGACTGCAGGGGGGGCAGGAAGGGAGGAGCGGGCAGGGAAGGGCTTCACAGTTACAAACTTGTCCCTCTCGGTCCCCGCGGCCTCCGACCGGCGCAGCCATGGCCGAGGGCCAGAAACGGGGGGTCTCCAAGAAGTTCAGTAAGTGGCCGTGGGGTGGGGTGGGCGATGGGGAGCTCACCTGGACTGCTTGGCAAGGAGAAGGGATGTGTGAGTGTGAGACTGAGACCGAGTGTGTGCTCACACGCTCCCTGGGTCATCCCGTCCAGGGATGTCTGGAGCTGAGATGGGCTCTACTTTTGTTAGGAAACTCATCGGAGTGAGGAGCTTTTGGGGGTTTCCATCTCCAGGGCTGGGGAGAGCCTGGATTCTGGCTCAGGAATTAGGTGCTGGGAGCTGGGACTGGACCAGTCTGCTGCAGCCCAGCCCAGTGCTGGGCTGGGATGCACCCAGAGGGATGCACGACAGGGTTTGGGGGTCTTCACTCCCCAAATCACACCCTTCAGGGGGCATGGCTGGGGTACAAGCTGGTGCTGGGGGGTGAGGGTGGCCAGGACCCTCACTCCAGGGTGCTCCTGCAGCACAAGGGATAGGGGTGACACGAAGGACTTGGGGTGGGAGCCTGGGAAGGGATTCCCACCAGCTGCTTTGGGAGGAAGTGCTCGGTACCCACCGCGAGGGAGCTCTGCTCTTTCTCACAGACCTTGGCTTTCCCCCAGAGCCCCAGGGCAGTGGCCTTCACCCCGTTCCCAGCGCTGGGCTGCACGGGAGACAGCCCCTGCTGTGCTCTCTGCATTCCTGCAGCGATGCTGGCGCCAGGGGGGCCAGTCCCTCCACTCCCCTGGGACCCCTCCACTGGCAAAACCCACGGCCCCATCCCAGCTGGGATTTTCTTTTGTGGTGGAGAGCAGAGAGATGGGGAAAGTCCCCAGCACTGCCTTTCCTACCCTACAGCAGCCCCAGGAGCAGCAAGCAGCAGAGGATGCTTGGAATCCAAGGGGCTGTTTAACCCACAGCAATTTTGCCTCTAACTGCATTCAGGCGATGAGGTTTCTTCCATGGCTGCAGGGATACCCTGCAGAGCCCATGGATGGCAGCAGGAGGTGGGAGTCCAGGGCCTGAGCAGCTCCCTGACATCCATGTCCTTGTTCAGCACCTCCATGGCTGCTTCCTGCCCTGGCAAATCCCCCGTGCCTGGAGAGGAAGAGGCTTTGCAGAGCCCCAGGGCAGCATCAACCTTGCAAAACCCCCAGAGGCACCCAGGGTCCGACAGGGAAACACTGCTCTATGACACTGTGGCCACAGCCTGTGTCATCCCACCCTGTGCTGCCATCCCTGTGCTGCCACTGACACCAGCACCAGCCAGAGCTGCACCACAGCCACACAAAGAGCCGAGCTGGGCCCGAGGTGTGAAATGCAAAGCCGCCTGCCTGAGTTATAAATATTTTTGTTCGTGCTTAGCACTTGCAGGTGGCAGCTGGAGGTGCAGGGTGGCTGCAAGGGGCCAGGCAAGGAAGTGGGGAGGTTTTCCCCTCCCCGCAGCCAGCAGCGCCTGTGGCCAGTTCCTGCTTTGCCGTGCACATGTGAGTGGGTCACACGTGTGCAGGACCCCCTTCCCCTGAGGAGAGGCGGTGTTCCCATGCTTGCATCCTGCAGAGCTGCCCTGAGGTGCAGGGATGGGCACAGCCCTGCCCAGAGCACCCTGGGGGAAGCAGGGAGGCAGAGGGCGGGAGGAAAAGATTTGAAATCATTTCTGGAGTTGACTGCTCACCAGGGCTGGGTACTTCCTCCTCCGCCCCTGTGGGTGGGGAAACCTGCTAGATTTGCCAGGACCCACGGTCCCAGCTGAGACACCATGAGCAGCATCACATACACCCCCAAGCCACAGGGATGTCATGCTGGGCTGGGACAACAGATTTGGGTGTAACCGAGTGACACAAGGCTGTATAGCGCCACACGCCCAACCCAGCACAGAACCACGGATTTCAGGACCCCTCCACCATGCCAGCAGTAACCCCACACTCATCTCTCCTCTCTCCTTGCCAGAGTTCTTCAAGTTCAAAGGCTTTGGGAGCCTGAGCAGCATCCCTCGCTCCTTCACCTTCCGGCGTGTGTCCGTGGTCCCCAGCACTCCCGAGACTCTGGGGCCACATCTCCCTCCTCCCCAGGGCTTCCTGGAGGAGCCCTTTGACAGCACCCAGGATGACCTCAACACCGTGCCCAAGAGCCCTGGCCCCTACGCCCGGTCCTCGGACATGTACAGCCACATGGGCACCATGCCCAGGTTGAACCTGGGCAAGGCAGGGAAGAGCCTGGGCAAAGCCAAGAGTAGCCAGAACTGCCAGGAGAAAGGGACTCCCTGCAACAAAATCCCCCAAACAGCCCCGGTCCCCAACCTCAAGTCCCCCGACTTGTCCGACATTCCTGCTCCAGGCACAGACTCACCCTCAGCTGCTGGACAAGCAGAGCAGGAGGAGGAAGGGGCTCAGTCTGTGAACATCCTGGGGGCAGCAATGGCCAGGACAGACCAGAAGCATGTGGGGAATGTCTCCTGCCCTGGCACAGAGGCACCAAACCCCAGCCAAACCCCAAGCCCGGACACGGCAGCAAGAGCAGAGACCACTGACGGCGATCTGCTGGAAAATGGACAAAAGCATCCCGATGGGAGCTTCCCAGACAGGTACATCCCCATTGGGTTTGCTCTGCCTTCGGCTGGGACGCCCTTTCTGGCCCCGCAGGCCAAGGGGAGGGGGCTGTGATGCCCCTCCCTGCCCACAGTGCCAGCGGGATGCACCTGGCCGGCGGAGCCGCACAGCCAGAGCGCTTGTACCATAGCCAGGTCAGCGGCTCCATGGGAGCGAGGTTTCCTGTGGGATTTCTGCTCCCTCCTGTTTCCGGACGGGGTGGAAACATCTCGCAGCCCCGCTTGGCCCCGACATCCTTTTGTCCTGCGGCGGCTGCGGTGCAGCGCCGGCATGTGCTGCGGAGAGCTCAGACAAGCAGTGTCCCAGCCTCCACCACCTCCCACTCTCCTCTTTTTCATCCCCTCTGTCCTTCTCCCCTCTCCCGAGCGGCACTAGATCTCCCAAGGCACAGGGGTGATTCTTGAAACCAGATGCCACATCTTCGTTTTCCATCACCTACCCACTCTGGGCACAATCCCATCCTCTGGGAGAATTTGTGGGCTCAGTCCTCTCAAAGGAGGTTTTGGTGGATTTTGACCTCAGAACCAACTAGAGGAGTTTTTAACCCACTGCCCCTGGGAGTGTGGGCAAAAGGGGCCAAATGAGAGCGCAGTCCAGCAGCATGCGTGGTACTGGGGGCATGGGAGAAGGTGATTTCCAAATTCCTCCCCAAAACAAGGTCCCACCGCAGCACCCCTCCCTTGGCCCGGCTCTTCTCACTCCGCACTCAGGTGGTTTCTGCACCGCCCTGGGGCTGGGGGCTCCTTTCCCTGGCACCGAGCGTTCGGGAGGTCTGGGTGGCCCCAGGAGCTGAGCGAGGAGGAGAAATCCGTGCCGGCAGTGGAAGCCAGGCTGTGCCGGTCACACATTCCTGCCGGCCGCGAAGGGAGGGCCGGAGGAGGGCTGGGACGGGAAGGAGGAGGGTCCGCCACCGCCTTGCTCGCCCCAAAGTCCTGCGGCTCAGTGCAAGGCGGGAGAGCGCCTGGCAGAACTACTCCCCATCCCGGAGCAGAGGCACTCGCTGGATCGCGCAGGGCCGATGACAGCAGTGGGAAGGAGGTTTCCCACTCTTGGGCAGGGCAGGTAAGGGGTCCCGGCCCTCCGGCCACCCCTGGCACCCCGGCGCGGCGGAGGGGATGGGGAGGGAAAGGCCGGGACGGTGCTTTGCTTGGGGTGGTCACAAAACTTCAGCGCAGATGCTGCCCGAGTCGCTGCTTGGCCACTGAGGCCCCCGGCCCCTGGGGGCGTTTGCTCAGAGAAAAAACTGCCGAAAACGCAGCGGACCCGATGCCCGGGGCTGCGACCGGCTCGGGGGGCCAGAGGCTCGGAGGTTTGGGGCGGTAGTGGCACTGCCACATCCTTCGGTGAGCAGAGCCCCAGCAGTGGCAGAGGGACCTCAAGGAAGGTTCACAGGGCTCACCCAGACCCTCCCTCTCCCAGAAGTTACTTAGGTCCCAAGCCAGCATGGCTGGGAGCCAAGCAGCAGGGAAATGTGTGTGGATCACCTGGGTGCCTTGAACCTGAGGAGTGGGGACTTGGGTCCCTGAGTATCAAGAGCCAAACGCTCTTTTGCATGCTCGGGGACTGCCCTGATGATGAGTTTAGCCTTGCTGTTTGCCAGGGAAACTGAGGCAGGGGACTGCCCAGAGCGGGTCTCCGCATCAGAGGCATTTCTGCCCTTCTACGTGGAGCCCCTGCCACAGCCCCCAGCTCGGGGAGCAGCCATCTGGGTGAGCCGTCCCCATGGCTGGCCCTGCGTGGGGCGGGTGGGCAGAAGCCGGACCAGGATAGTGCCACAGCCCAGCCCTTCCTCCGGTGCAGGCACATCCCTGGGGATGGGGACAGTGTGTTCCCGCCAGGCCATGGCAACAGCATGTTCCCTGATGCAGGGAGGGGGAGGAAGCACAGCCCTGGGGCACATTTGCGCTTGTCTCCCGCTGGACCATCCCTCGTAAGGACAGACCCCAAGGCAGGATGGGCTGAAGATGCCCATACAGTTGAGAGCTTTGCCAAGATCAGTGCCTCGAGGGGGCTGATTGTGCTGCAGTGGGACAGGGAGTGGCACCCGGCCTGTGGAGCTGCCCGGAGCGAGGCGGTGGCCGCAGGGACACGGTGACTAACGGGAGATGACCCTCTGGCAGGTCATGGAGCGGACGTGACTCGGTTTCCCTCCGCGCACGGCCGTGCGTGAGCCACGGGAAATGCCTCTTCCTGCAGGGCACAGGCACTGCCTGATGCTGCCAGCAGACCCCTCTGGCAGGACCCAAACCTACACAGGGGCAGCTCTACAGAGGGGGAAACTGAGGCACAATCTGCCCAGACTTGGTTCCCTGGGAGTGCAACCCTCATCAGTGTCCCAAGGCAAGCAAAGGCTGGGCTCCAAACCAGAGCTGGACTCACAGGATCCCCCTGGACTGTTCCCAGCAGCCAGCCTGGAGCGTGGCACATTTGCAAAGTCACGGTGATGCCTTCCCGAGCCCAAAAGGAACAGCCACCCCACCAAAACCCCACTCCCTGGTACCACCACTGCAGCACTGGGTCCCAGCAGCTCAGCCACAGCCGCACTCCAAAGGCAGCCCTGGAATTTCTCCCAGGCGTTTGTCTGCCCCCAAAAATGCCGTTTCCTCCAGGAATGTGCAGAACCAGGGGGGCTGCGGCCCCAGCTGCTGCCCTTCCCCAGCACGGGGGCCTCTCCTGCTCGGGCCCTCCCAGCATCTCCCAGCTGCTCCCATGCTCCCGATTTCCTGCCCAGAGGCCCCCCGTCCTCCTGCCGGTTTTTCTCACGGCTCTCGCAGCACCAGGCAGCTCTCTGCAGCGTGTGAAAGGCAAACAGGCTGGAGAGGCAGCGCCGGGGTGGGCAGGCAGCCCGCAGCTGCCCAAGGGAGTCTGCATCCGTCCCCCCTCCCAAATAATCCTCTATTTTTTTTCACCCCCAAAAAAAAGTGTGGGCTTGATTTCCAGCCCCTTCTTCCTTTCCAAGCTGGACAGCAGGGGATGTGGTTTCAGCAGCGTGGGCTTGGAGAATCATGGAATCGTTATATGTTGGAAAATAAGATGAAATCCAACTGTTAACCCAGCACTACCATGTTCACCACTCATCCACGTCTTCAAGTGCCACATCCACATGTGTTTTGAACACTCTCAGGGGTTACAGAAGTGGCAATTTCCTGCTGCAGGGCTGGATCACCTGAGGGGCTCATGCTGACCTCGTCAGGACCTGCTGTAATGCCACAGGGGACACCGAGTGGGACAATATCTCACACTCCCTCTGCTATCCCTCCTTCCCTCTGGGGAAGCCACCAGGCACCATCCTCAAACTAGAGAGAGCTCACAGAGGAGGAATTTGACTCCCTGGGGATGCCACTGGTTCAGGTCCTGGGAGGGGTTTGTGTGCAGGCTGCCCAGCAGCTCCCAGTATGTGTCTGGCCATGGTTACAGGACTGAGGTGGAGGAAGGTCGCTCCTGGCATGGAAGGGGCATCCCAGCTCTGTGATGCTGTCAGATTTTGTTATTTTTTAGTTGCAGCTGTCTGCCCTGCTGTGGCACCCTGCCATCCCTGGGCCCTTGCTGCTGCCCCATGCTCAGGCAGGTGACCTCAGCAAGCAGTGGGATGTCCACAGTGAAGCCTGGTACTGGGGCAGTGATAGGTTCTGGATTCTGGTTAGAGACGCCTGGATTTTTGTATTTTATTCTGAAAGACATGACCTCAAGGTAGTTCATCCCATCTCAGGCTGTTACAGGGTCTTTCTCTTTGAACTCTGTTGTTCCCCTTGGATGCCTCCATACAGACATACCCAGACCTACAACAGCACAGAAAGCAGTAGCATTGTTCCTACATGCTCAGGAAAGAGCAGGGGCATCCCTATGAAATGATGGCAGAGAAGCTGCTGGATCAGCTCTGTCTTGACATTGTTGGGTTGTTTGTCAGTAGGGCTAAGAGTGAACATGTCACCAAGGAGAATGGGAGTTTCTCTTGCCTGTATGCCAGGAGGGCCAATCTCACAGTCTCAGCCAGATGTTGCAGTTCAGCCCTGGCTTCAGTGGGAGTTTGATTTCTGTGGGGTCACACGAGGCCATAGATAAAGTCAGAAAGACTTCTGGGTGGCATCCCAACAGCTGCCTGCTGGGAATGCAGCTCTGCCAAGGAGCAGGGCACAGGGTCCTCACCCTGGCGTGCACCCCCAGCACTGTGACCTGAGGGGACCCCAGCCTGGCCGCTGGGTCTCCCTGGCTCAGCTCACACAGTCCCAAGCCGATTTGGGGAAGAGATCCCCTAAAAAGGCCTCATTCTCCCCTGATCGCATTAGGGAGGCTAAGCCCTGGGCTGAGAGTGGGAACAGAGCAGGCAGGAACAGTGCTGGGGCTCTGGGAACCTCTCTCAAAACCACAGCCAAGGCACAAGTCCTTGCTCCCCCAAGCTGTGCCACCACCACCTTTGACCTGACTATCATGACTTACTGTTTTTTACTGAAGTATTTTTATTTTTCTGCTTCCTTCTAGCCACCACGATGGCCTGGAGTCGGGCAGTGAATACGTGAAGGTAAGACACCGAGCCAGTGGTGAAATGAGCTGGTGGCCCTGGGTCTGTCCAGGTCCTACACCCAGTGGGGGGCTCAGCTTTGCACCCCTCATCCCGCCATCCCCTTTGGGCTCTCTCTTTGGCTCTGAAATAAATTTCTAGCAGGGCCAGGGAAGGCAGAGAAGGCACAAACCCTACGTGGTCCCCCTCAGTGCTGTTCCCACAGGAGCTGCCTGCGTTTCGTGTTCCTTGTGAACGCCCACAGACGCAGCCTCCTCCCTCCGCCCCCACGTAAAGAGACGGAAGGGTTTGAGCCACTTTCGTGGCTGTCACATGAAAGTTGGTGTAAATCTCTCCAAATCTCTTGCTTATCCTCCAGCAAACTATTAACATTCCTGAGGACTCTTCATGTCTGGCCAGAAATTCATTAGTGAGGCGCCTGGCTCTGGAGGAGAGCAGCCCTTTTGCAGGAGGCTGCTGGCACGATGGGTGCTGGGCAGGCGCAGGGGAACGGTGGCAGGGACGCTGTGTGGTTGGGGCATGGAACACTGAAACCTGCCCAGGTGGTCACTGCCATGCCATGGCCTTTGGGGAGTTTGTTTGAGGAGGGTTGGAGTCTCCCCAGTCCAGTCACCTCACTCGGCAGACATGGTTGTTGAGAAGTCACTTGAGGTGCCCAGCTTGGGTGGTCTAACTACTACAAAGCCCTGAACCCTCATCTTTGGACTCAGGCTCTCAGTGGCAGCTCATGGAAGTGTGGAAACCCTCTGTGGCAGCACCAACTGGCAGGATCAGCAGATCTAGCTGGACCCTGGGCTCATCTCCTCCCCCTAATGGGGCTCACCCCTTTCTGGGTTGATCCATGGGGCTAAGGAAGACCCCACAAGCCGAGTCTGGCAGCCAGAAGCCTCTGGGCAGCAGGGTCAGATGAGGCTTTTGACATGTAGCAGAGTGATCCCCTGGGGTGGGGTGTCTTCCTCTCCACACCCTTTAGTTGTGTGGAACTGGCAGAGTGGGAGCTCACAGGGCTGGAAGTGGGATGTGTGCCAGAACAACGAGGCTCTGACTGGATGTATTTGGTCTGGCTGCAATGGAGCTCATTTTCCTCTGAAAACCCAATACCCTATGCTTTTAAGGGTAGGGTTCTGGTGTGAAGTGCCTCAGGATGTGCAGGAAAACTCCTGCTCATGCAGGCAAGGAGGTGGTGAGGGGAGTAACAGGATGATTCGGGGTGTTTTCCCTGACACTGTCAGTGTGTGCAGTCAGAGATGGGTACATTTTATGGCTCATGAGTTAATAGACTGAAACAACACAGCTGGAGAGCAATGGGTATGACTTTGCCTTTGGGATCGAGTTCTTTTTGGTAAGCCAAGAGAATTCCTTGCCATCCAGGCAGATCCCAGATCTGAGCTATTTGGCCCTTATTTCTCACCCATCCCTGTGATGTCCAGGCGGAGCCCATGGGCTGTGATTTATACACCACTTCCCTTCGGTCACAGAAGCAACTGATGGCTGCAGTGACAGCAGCTATTTTAGTCAAATAAGTAATTATCTGGAGTGTGAGTGACCGGGATGACAGGGACACTCCAGCTGATTGCAGGCACTGTGCCTGGCTGGCAGCCCATGCAGCTGCAGGGTGCTCAGCACCCAGCAGTGTTCAGCCCCAGGTCCTGCAGGATTCAGGGTGGGAAAGTGGCTGCTGTGCCTGCCTTTAGGAGCAAGGAGGGGAACGGGCTGGGACCCACCACTGGAATAGGTCTCTGTGACTGGGAGGGAAACAAGCCGAGGGAAACACCAGTCAGGGGCCAGCAGTGGAAAGACAGGAAGAAAAGAGTCGGTGAAGGAAAGTGAGGAGGAGGAAGAGGACGTGCTGAAGAGCCCTTGTGAGCAAAGGCTGATGGGCAGGTCTGTGCCCAGGAGTGCATCACACTCCAGCCAGGGCCAGTGCTCCCATCACCAAGCATGCCCTGATTAGAGGTGCAGCTGGGAGCTAAAGAGAGTCAGAAAGCCAGAATCAATAAGCACTTGGTAATTAATGTGCTTTAATAATGACCTAAGGGTTGGTGTTTCCAAGCTGCCTGGGGATCTGCACGCCTGGCTCTGTATTTTAACATCCCAGCCAGCCCAGCTTGGACCATCACTCGGGTGAAGGAGCTGCAGAAAGGTGTTATCCTTCGGGAGACCAGCAGCCAATGAAGCTGTCATGTGTCCCCACAAGAGCTCAGTCAGGGGTTTTCAGCTTCCCTCTGAGGAGGGGCAGCATGAGCACAGCTGGAGGATGTCGCCCTGCAGCACCCCATGAGGCTCCTGCTTGCTTGTCACTGAAAACCTCAGAGGGAAACCATGGAGCCTGTCACGGGGAGAAGCCTTGGCAAGAGGATGATTCACCGTCGAGTCTTTTAGGCGCTGCATCTCCCTGCATGCTGCCATCTGCTCTGTCCCTCAGCCCCAGGCTAGAGGAGAGGAGGAGAGCCCGTGCTCCCAGCCCATCCCAGCAGGGCTGCAGGCACCCATGGGACCCATGAGCACCTGCTGCCCCGTGTTCCCTGCCTGCAGTCTGTGTGCTGCCCCTCTTCTCCCATGCCTCAGCCCTGTCCTGCTGCTCTCCCATCTTCTCTCTCCCCTACAAACCAGGAGCAGAGCAAGGGCCTGGCCAGTGCCTCTGAGTTCTTTGTTCTGCGCTGAGAAGCCGCTTGCTCATACAGGGACCTGTATCTCATCAGTCCTGGCTGCTGTCTCCTTGCCTGGGGATGCAAGGGGCTCATCTGAATTAATTAGGGGGGAGGCTGCAGGGCTCTGCAGGCTGTGGCAGCAGGAATACCTCTCCGAGGTCACAGCATCACCCGGGGGGCAATGGGGGTCCTTGGGCCAGGACATGCTCTGTACATGGGAGTGTGAAGCCCTCCATCACCAAAGCACAAGCAAATCCAGGCTGTTCAGTGCAGGACTGGAGCAAGAACAGCAGGATGAGGGTCCATGTCACTGCTGGAGGCTGGGGAGCCCCTGCCTATCCCCAGTGCAGGGCAGCCACCGGCAGTGGGTTCAATAAGTGGGAAGCTTATTCAAGAGTCAAGGCTGGAGCAATGCTTTGAGTCATCAGTGCTGCCTTGTACATCCCATACGTGATACTGTGGCCTTAATTAAACCGACGAGGAGCCTTAATTAAACAGCAGTCGGAGACGGCCTACGCAGGCAGCAGGCAGCCGGCTCCCCGCCGTGTGAGATGGGCACTGGTGTCTCCCCCAGAAGGGTGTCACCAGACTGGGGTGAAGGAAGACAGGGTGGGTGAGGGCAAGGCTGCCCTCGACCCATGTGCATCACTGGGAAAAGCAGGTGGATTTGGGATGGGGTGAAAAGGGGTGTCTGATCCCCTCCGAGGAGCCGGTTTCTCTCAGGACACAGGCAGATGGGTTGTTGGTTTCAGTCAGGGGTGCCGGTTCCCCTCTGAGGACCTGAGTCACCTCAGAGGAACCAGTTCCCCTCAGGGCAGGGGCAGCGGGGTGCTGGTTCCCTTCAGGGTGGCCTGATCCCTTCAGGGGTGCTGTTTCCCCTCAAGGCACAGGCAGCCAGGGTTCCTGATCCCCTTAGGCATGCTGGTTCCCTTTGTGACATGAGAATGCCGTTTCCTTTCAGAGGAGCTGGTTCCCAGTTCCCCCCAGGGCAGGGACAGCCGGGATGGCAGTTTCCCTTAGGGGTGCCTGATCCCCTCAGGGATGCCGATTCCCTTCAGAGGAGCTGGTTCCCAGTTCATCTCAGGGCAGGGACAGCCAGTTCCGTTCAGGGACGCCTCATCCCCTCAGGGATGCTGGTTCCCTTCGCGACACGGGTGCGCCGGTTCCTCTCAGCGGAGCCGCTTCCCAGTTGCCCCACAAAGCTCAGGCAGCCGGGGCTTTGGTTCCCCCCTGAGGTGCCGGCTCCTCTCGAGGTGCCTGTTCCCTCGAGGTGCCGGTTCCCCACGAGGTGCCAGTTCTCCACGAGGTGCCGGTTCCCCACGAGGTGCCAGTTCTCCACGAGGTGCCGGTTCCCTCGAGGTGCCGGTTCCCTCGAGGTGCCGGTTCCCCGGAGCCGGGGCGGCCCTTCGGGGCGGGTCGAGGCGGAGCTGCCACGCCGCGCCCGCCCCCCTCCGCCGACAAGGGGATGAGGTAATCGGGGAAGCGGCTGAAATTGAAGCCCGGCGGCGGCGGCGGCGGCGGCGGTAGCGGCAGAGGAGCAGCCCGGGCCGGGGCAGCCCCCGCCGGGCGCGCCGCACCATGACGGAGCGGTGCAGCCTGTGGAGCGCCCTGTCCGCGGCCGCATGCTGCTTCTATCGCGGCTCTTTCATGCAGGTGCAGGTGAGCGGGGGCGGCGGCACCAGCACCGGCTGCCCCGGGCTCGGCGCGGAGCCCCCGGGCAGCCGCACGCGTGGGGAAGGCGATGAGGGGCAGCGGGATGCCGGGAGCGCACGGGGGGGACACCCGCGGTCCCGCACCCGACGGGGACAGCTCCGACCCCCGGGGTGCAGCGCTGGAGAGCGGGGGAGCCTCCCTGGGGAGCCCCCGATGCCCCGCTCGCACGGAACCTCTGCGGGCACCGCGCCGGGCGCGCTCGACGAGGCGGCAGCGAACGCGGGGTGAGCGGGCACAGGGTCGTGGGGCAGAGCTCAGCCCCCTCTGCAGCCAAAGCCGCCGCATCCCTCCGGACCTGCGCTTTGACAGGCGACAAAGTGTCTGAAAGGAGCCCTTGGCTGCAGCAAAGCTCATGAAGGGGAACATTCAGCATCCCCCAAAAGGTGGCATGTGCTCGGAGCATCGATGAGCACAGAGGGGAGACTGAGCCCAGATGAGCAGGCAGCGTGCTGACCCAAGTCTCCATCTGTGTGCTGCACTGCACAGGTCTGACTGGTGGGAGAAAGCTGGGATCCATCTGTCACCTGTCCTGTGATGCTTCCAGCACCGCCACTGTCTGGGCATGAGTGTGGGTGTCCTATTTTTGGACACTGGCATTCGCACAAGAGGGGCATGGTGCTGGGAATTGGTTCTCTCATTTACTGAGTTAGAGAGCAAAGGTGTTAAGGATTGCAGGAGCCAAGCAGGCTCAGGTCTGAAGCAGGAGCTGTGGCATACTGCAAGTTAGAAGGTAGCCGGCAGCCAAGAGAGCTGGCAGTCTTATTCAGTACTCCTGCTGAGCGAGGTAGGTGCTGAGCTTTAGAGATTATGCTGGGTAAGACGGAGCCCAGAAGCAGCATTTCAAGTCTTGTCATGATTGCGGCTGATCTCAGCGCAAAGCCAGGGATTTTCATTGCTAGTGGGGGTGAAGAGGGAAAAGCACAAGAGCTTTTCCCAGTTGTCCAAAGGCCACTGAACAACACGGGGACATGCCCTTGCACTGCACATTGCAGGGGGCTATGGGGTGCTTTCGTTGAGCTGCTGCCAGAACAAGGAAGAGACAAGTCTGACTCTCACTTGTGCATCCGAGAGGGGATGGAGGGCACTCCATCCTGACCCCAGAAAGAGTTAAAAGTGAAGCCTTAAGTGCTCACCTGGCTCTGCCAGATCTTTCACCATCTATTTGTGTCCAAGCGTGCCCAGCAAACACACACTGAAGTCCCCATGAATGACTGGAGCGCTTCCAGCTGACAGCCGCATCCCTGCTCACCGCCAATGGCGGTGCACCCAGCCTGGGAAGCACTGACATCATTTCTGGCCAATAGCAGCTCCGAAAAGGGATGCAGCAGCAGCCGCTGCCGCCGTCTTGGAGTGAGATAAGTAATATATAGATGGATGGAAATGTGTATATACACACCCCCCATCACTGCACTGGAGACCTGCTCCCCTGGGGCAGCAGCTGCAGCACACTCTGCCACCCCACCACACAACCTGGGGTTCTGGTCTCACCTTGGAGCACCCAGATGTTCCTGACCATCAACCCCAGCTGCACCCCACCCCTGCTAGCCAGATAGAATTGCTCCAGAGCTCCCACAAAGGAGCACAGACAAGGGGAGAGGAGACCTTGAGGAAAGCCAGGACCGGTCCTAGAAAGGGCTTTGGATTTCAGGACAAAGATCTTGAGCCAAGGTCTGCCTTCAGTGGGGCCTAATGGAGATGTGACATAGTCAAGAGATGCCTTCAGTCACCTACAGGGTGTTCAGATAGGCTGGTGCCTTCTCAGGCCATTTAGATGCCTAGAGTCATTGCAAGAGAGAACAGAGGAAAAAGTGTTTTCTTTTCTATATGGATACCAAGATCAGCAGGACATACTGGCTCACAGCAGGGCATGCAGACTGAGAGCAAGCTCATAACAACATGAGGGTGGTTTGTGGTGGGATTTTCTTGTTGCGGTTGTGTGGGATGGACTAACCATTCATGGGTGGTACCTGGCAGCTGGACTGGTGAGCACAGCAGTTCTGCACTGGGCAGGCACACAGACTGGCTCTTGGGTTTGCTGGGATACTGTCTGTCCCTCAGCATGAGTGTTTGCTCCAAAATACTTCACCACTGCTGAGTGTGGAGGAAGCAGAGAAGACCCCTCACACAATTCTGTTACTTTCCCCATACACCTGTTCCCAATGGCTTGTTGCTCCATTTCCTCCCAGTTCTGCTTCTCAGGCTCCAGAGCTACTTCAGCAGCCAGAGCAGGGGTGGAGAACTCCAGAAGGGGCTGGTATTTCCCTAGTGGGGGTCCCAGCACAGGGCAGGCAGCACAGGAGCAGGAGGGAAAACAGATGTGCTCAGTGCCTTGAGGTTAGTCAGATATTATCAGCAGAGGATTGGGGTGGGGTGTGAGTACACCTTGCTCTCCAAGCTGACTTCATCTTCATCTGCAACTCCTCCAGATCTGGGAGGGGAGAGCAGGAAAGCAGAACTGAAATCACTCCGGTTTCATAAGATTACCTCTGCAAGGAAAGAAAGCCAAACGCTCTCCTTACAGCAGGCAGAGCTGTTCTGCATGTACCACAGCCATCAGCACCCTCTATCCCTACAGCTCTTGCCCTTCCACCACCAGTTCCAGTCCTTGCCTCTCAGTTTGGACTGGAGGTACTTCCTCCATCAAGAAAGCAGCAGGGAGAGTCAGGGAAGCAGGCAGGGATGGAGAGCCTCAGAAATTGCCTCTTTGTGGCAGCTGCCCCATTGCTTGGCAGTTCCAGAGGATTCCCCAGCCCCAGGACTGTGAAACAGCCCATTGGGGCACTCTCCTTTCCCCAACCAAGCCAGCTTGGCTGCTGGTTGGGATTCCTCAAGCAGAGCTTGGCATCATCTCTGGCAGCTCCTGAGCTGGTTTGTCTGGTGTGGCTGGTTTGGGGAACCGCTTTAATCCCCATTCCTTCCTGCTCAGCCAAAAGAGTCCTTGGTGGCCCTCCATGCAGGATCCCAGCACCACACACCCCAGCTAGGTGCTAGTGGGAGTCAAGGCTTTTCCCCACCCCAGCCCAGCAGTCTGCAAGACCTCACACTGGGCTGTGGATCTTTAGACATCCTCTTGGCATGGCCGGGAGCGCCAAGCGGTGCCTTTTCAGCGCGGCACTCAGACATCTGCTTACACACTCCTGACAGTGCCCGGCTGGCCTGGGCTGCCTTGCCATGCCATGCCATGCCTCGCCAGTGCCTCGGCGCCCTGCCACCTGGCAGGCACCAGCCAGGCTCCTCTGAGACACGCTACTGATGGAGCAGAGGAAAGGCAAGCACTGCTGAAGGGCTTGAGGGCTGCAGGAAGCACGTCCCTCCACAGCACATGGGTCTCTTGCACCAAGGGCTTGTGGTGAGCCCAGTTCCTGCACTGGGATGGGAGCAGCCAGGTGATTTTGGCATGTAATAATGTGAGAGCCTCGCAGCGAGGACCAGTCCCCAGAGACATCATGCCAAGGAAAAGGGCTCCCCATGATCCCTCTTGTGCTGCCTACTCCAGCATCGTAGCCTCACAATCACTCCAAGCAGTGGGTTTTTGGTGGCTGTGCAGATCAGATGGGATCTCACTGCCCAGACAAGGAGCTGAAGGGACACTGTGCTGCACATAGCTGGAGAAGGTGGCTCCTGGCACTCTCTTCTCACAGCTGGGCTCCCTTCCCCGTCTGCAAGATGCAAAACCTCCCTTGCCTCTCCCAAACCTCCTGTTCTCTCCTGCTAGCTTAGCTCATGGCTCCTGGCATGGATGCCAGCCGGCTGCTGCCCAAATCTGGGCTTGGAGACGCCGGGCACTGCTCAGCCGAGCTTGTGTTTGTTATCCTGCACATTTGCATGGGGAGGATTTGGGGGAAAACCCTGATGTACAATGCTGAGCAGAACAGGCACTAATCCCCACTCCAGGGGTGGTGGGGGGAGAGCTGTCTCCCACTGCTCCCAGCTCAGCTCTGATGGCTTTTGCCTGCACAGACAGGAGAGGCTCCTGGGGCGTCCCTTCCTGCCCCAGAGTTTGGGGTGAGCAGTGTCACAGGGAGGGTGCTGCAGCCAAGGGGCCCCCACCACCCCTTGGCCAAGCCAGGTCTGCTCAGTGGCAATGGATTTGTTGTCATGGAAACGGCATCTGCTCGGCCTGGGCCCCCCAGGAGGCAGCTGGACCCCCACAGCATCCACTGGCTACCATTTATTTTTAATAGGGCTCAGCAGCACCACGTGGCTTTGTCTTCAGGAGGGCCCAGAGCAGCAGTGACTGCTCAGCTCCCTGCAGCCCTCGGTCAGGAGGGGACAATCCATGGATCCCTGCAGCTCCAGCCAATGGGACACTTTCATGGAAGGAGCAAACACAGTCGGATAAGCAAGTCTGAGTTCAATCCACACTGTTTTCATAGGCAGCTTCCACTCTTCCAGCATGTTTTGACATGACGGGAGTTGGGAAGGGAGGAATAAGGGCAGGTCCAGGCTGGTGAGGGCAAGCCCTGGAGGGCACAGTCCATCACACAGGCCCTTTGTCAGTGCCTCCTTCCCTCTCCCTACACTGGAGCAGGGTCCCCAGGACATGCTCTTTGCCTAGTTTGGCTGATGGGTGCACCTACCAAGGTGGACGGATATCTCTTTCAGGGAAAGGGAGACCTAGGGTCAGGGTCCTGCTGAAGGACTCTGTGGGGTCCCAAGAGCACCTCTAGAGAAGTGGGTACAAGGCAGGAGAAGAGCACAGTGCTTGACACCTTCCCTTATTCCCAGCCACTAGAGGAGCAGAGGGAATGGATGCAGGACACAGAAGATGAGGTGCTGGGTAAAGGGGTCAGCTCTGAGGCGGGTCCCTGCTGCCTTGGCATGGGGCTGCAGCCCCCAGTGATCTCAGAAACCAGCTGCCACACAAGGCCAGCCATGAGTGCCAGTCTGCTCCTCTGACAGTGTCAGCAGGGCTTCCAACCCTTGCCTGTCCTCCAAGACACCACCAGCATCCTGCCCTAACAGGCACCAAGGAGCTGGGACAGCCCTCGGTGCCTCCTCATGCTGGCGCTGCCACCTGAGGTGAGCCAGCCACCAAGCCACCCTCACTCGTGGGAACAGGAGGAGGACACCCCAGCAGCCTCATCCAGGCTCCCCTAGTCCATGGCAGTGGCCACATGCATCCCCCTCTCAGGACAGCACACATCTGGGATATGGAGGGAATCCAGGAGTCTTGGCTCCCAGGCCCTGTTGGCACCACAGCAGGACTCATCTCAAAGCTGCTGTGACAACCAGGAGAACCAGCCTCACATGTGGAATATACAGGAATCCTGAGCCTGTGCTTACCTCCCCAAACATCCACCTGCTCCACCATGCTGATCCTCAGTGCCCTTTGGGAATGCTGGCCAAGCTGCAGGCAGGGAGGGAGGCAGGCTCCAGCCAATGGAGACATGACACCATCCCTTTTCTCTCTGGAGAAAGGGAGGGGGCAAACTGCATCCTCCAGGCTCAGGTGCACTAGTGCTGGTAAAAGCTAATTTCGATGCAGAAGGTTCCCTTTACATTTGTCATTACTATTCATGCCACCGTCAGGCTAAACACACTGAGTTAACCCTTTGGAAGGGCAACACGGTGGGTGTTTCAAGGAGGAGCAATAATGCAGATTTCTTCCTGGAAGAGTGCTTCCTAGGGTGATTCAGCCCTGGAGATGTTTAAGGGGGAGCTGCGGCAGGTTTTCTTATGCCCAGCCACACTCATCTCTGAGCTGGGGCAGAGGGGCAGCATGCCAGGCACAGGGTGGCCAGGCACAATGGGGACATGCCACCAGGAGACCCTCCAAGTGCTTCTGGTGACAGAACCTGACCATCAACAGGCACATTACCCACACCCTTTTCCACAAGCAGTGAGCCTCACAAACAGCTCTGAGTTACCTGCCCCTTGGGGGCAGGTCTGTTCCTGGCAGGTGCCACAGGTGCCACAATGCTCACATGGGGATCCTGCCAGCCCTTCCCTCCCTAAGCCCTGCACTGCTGCAGCAGCTGACACTCTCTCTTCCCCTGTACAGTTCTCCAAGGAGAAATACATCCTCGACTCATCACCAGAGAAGCTTCACAAGGAGCTGGAAGAGGAGCTGAAGCTGAGCAGCACCGACCTGCGCAGCCATGCTTGGTACCACGGCCGCATCCCCCGGGAGGTAAGAAGGGGAAGGTGGGTGGCTTTGAGCACCCTTGGTGTGGAATGTTGTGGGAGAGCACCCCAAGACCACACAGAACCACCAGCCTCTCCCCCTGGAAAGTCCCTGTCTGAGGGCTTCGTTAGCTCTGAGCTGCCTGGTTTTGCCCTGGGAAATGCGCTCCTGCAGCTGAGAGTGAGGGGCAAAGGGAACAACGAGTGCCCCAAATAACACCCCATGGGAGCATCCACCCATGTCCCTTGGCACACCCAGCGTGGCTGTGGCTGAGCTGCTGCCCTGTGCCCTGCCAGGTGTCCGAGAGCCTCGTGCAGAGGAACGGCGACTTCCTCATCCGCGACTCGCTCACCAGCCTGGGTGACTACGTGCTGACGTGCCGCTGGCGCAACGAGCCCCTCCATTTCAAGATCAACAAGGTGACAGTGAAGTCCAGCGACGGCCACACCCGTGTCCAGTACCTCTTTGAGCAGGAGAGCTTTGACAATGTGCCTGCCCTCGTCCGCTTCTACGTGGGCAACCGCAAGGCCATCTCTGAGCAGAGCGGAGCCATCGTCTACTGCCCCATCAACCGCACCTTCCCCCTGCGCTACCTGGAGGCCAGCTATGGGCTGGCCAACGGGAAGCATGGGGGACCCCACAGCCCCTCCACCCAGAAGGGGGGGCACATCAAGAGGAGGAGCATCACCATGACCGACGGCCTGACTGCGGACAAGATCACCAGGGCTGAGGGGTGCCCGACCAGGTGAGTACACAGCCTCATCCTAGCTCAGCTGAGCAGAGGATCAACCCCAGAAAAGGTGGAGGGCAATGCTCAGTCCTTGCTCCTTGGGTGCAGGGGAGGGGTGTGGGAAGAGAGAGACCAGCAGAGGCATGGGGGGAAGAATCAGTACTCGGCTGGAGCTGGGGTTTTCTCCCAGGCTGGCTGCCAACCACACTGAGCTACCACAGCAGACATTGCAGGCCAGAAGCCAGGGAGTGTTTTACAATCACCCAGTCCAGGATTACCAGCATGTCAGGGCTTGTTAGAGCCATGGAGCCAAGCTTTCCCAGGCAAATGTGAGAGGAGTCAGTCCCAGCCATCAAGAGAGCATTTGTTGTTTGTTTCTGAACAGCCCTTTTAGTTTCAGAGCCCTTTCCATTCAGCATTTGCAAGAAGTTACCAAGCAGAGCTGAAATCCTGATAGGCACCAGGAGACTGATGCTCCTCCACAAGACTGAGCTGCTCACATTAACCTTGGAGCAGCTGGGCTTCTCCAGAGGTGGAGAAGGAGACTTGCTTTGTATGTCTTGCTTACAGCAGTCCTGGGATGCCCAGAGCCCTGAAGGGAAGGCAGGGCCACACACATCCTGACACACACCAGCCAAGGGTGACACACACCAACCATCTACTGCTGCCTCCCCAGCAGGACACAGCCTGTTGTTAAGCCAAGCTGCTTTCTCACCACCCCGACCCTCTCAGCCCAAGGGCAGGGTGAGAACGTGCCAGCAGAAAACAGGCAACCAACTGTTATGGCTGGGAAAAGGAAAACACTCAGACTTCCAGGAGAGCATATGTGTTTCCAGAAGAAGAGCCCAGATCCATCAGTCTTTCTTCATCACTCACATTTTCCCCAAACCCCTTATCACCACCACTGCTGTCCCATGCTCCTCCTGCTGCAGAGGCACAGTGCTCAGGACCAAACACATCACAGCAGCCCAGCCTTCACCCATGGCAGGGAGAGCAGTGAATTACCTGCTGTGTCTCCTTGCATCTCCTGGCGCTGAGCACTCCCAGACACAGAGTCTTTTGCAGCACCATTGACACACAGTGTTTACATCAGGCCATCACTGCTGCCCCACCACCCCAAGACCTCCTTGTCTGCTATTCAATTTCACTAGTCCAGTTTCCAGGCACTTTCCAGTTCCTCAAAGCAATAGTTCATCTAACTGTCTTGACATGTAGAAATAGAGTAATGCATCCAGCATTAGATACCAGCCCTGGAAAACTGCCCCTCCCATGACTTCCTTGCCAGAGCCATTTCCCTCTGCACCCTGGAGGAGAGTGAACCAAATTCATCCCATCCCATATACCTTTGCATGGTGTGCTGTTGCATCCCTCTCTCCTCCTCTGCTCTGCTCCATGGGACCGAGCTCCCTGCAGGCAGGGCTGTCTCTGCTTTCTGTGGGTGCTGACTCCTCCTGCTTCCAGCTGTGGCAGGAACTGCCAGCTCATTGCTCCAGCTGAGTTTGTGAGGGGCTCAGCTCAGTATGGGTAGTCATGGAAGGAGGTGATGACCCGAGGGGAGGCGATGGGGCAGCACACCCTCATCCCAACACCTCTGTGCTTGCCCAGGCCCTGTTTTCAGGGACTCACCTGCCCCATCTCTCTCCTCCCCAGTGTGTCCCTGCCCCACCACAGAGACATCATTCGCAACTGTGCCGTCAGTGTGGACCAGATCCAAGACCTGCACTCCCCGATGTCCCCCATCTCTGAGAACCCAGTGTCACCTGCCTACAGCACAGGTAGGCATCACCCCTCCACCCCACTGGGGATGGTGGGGACATGGGTCCCGCTGGGTGTGATGCAGGACCCGGGACTAGGGATGGAGATGGCTGTAAAAAGAAGCCCCTGTGTCATCCTCTGCTTGTGAAACACTCTGGCATGGCCAAGAGAATTGTCCCCATGGAGGGCTGGAGCTGAGGACAAGACTTCAGCCAGTGCTCAGCCACATCATCATGCAGCTGCTCTGAGACCAGCTGAGTCCATTTGGGCAGCCGGGCTTTTCTTTCCCCTGAGCTCCACATCCTTGGGCTGCTTCACCCCCTGTCCCTATGCATGTGTGCATCTCCAGACTCTGCTCAGTGCCTCCTCTGCTCCTTACAGTTACACGGCTAAAGCCCCATGCCTGCCAAGCAGCCGGGATCACCCCGACTTCTCCGGTCATCAGAAGGTCCAGCGAGCCCCAACTGTGCCATGGGAACAACAGCAAACCTCTGCCAGACCCTGCCCACAGCTCCCATTCCACCCCCTGCCACGGGTACGCCCGTGCCTCCCCCTCTCCCTCCGTGAACAGCTACAGCGACCCGGACACGGGGCACTACTGTCAGCTGCACCCCACCTCACCCATCAGCAGGGACCGGCCAGCTCACGACACCAAGCAGATGCCAACAAAGAGCTACGTGGAGAGGCTAAAGGTGGAGGAAGGACAGAGAGGGACTGTGGAGAACAGCTCTGGGGAAGCAGAGGCAGGGCAGAGGCTGAAAGCAGAGCCGGACTTCATGGCCTTTGTGCCTCCCACTATGGAAACAACTTCCTCCTTCAACCCTGCTGCTTTCCAGTCTCTGCTCATCCCCCTGGAGAACAAACCTCTGGAGATGACCGTGCTCAAGAAGGTCAAAGAGCTGCTGGCGGAGGTGGATGTGAAGACATTGGCCAAACACATCACCAAAGTGGACTGCCTGGTACGGCTAGGGTCAGGCGGGAGGGATGGGCACTGCTGCCCTCTGATCATTCCAGACTGGCAGGAATCAGAGCATCCCTGAGTGTTGGAGTATCCCTGCCAGGCTCTGCCATGCTATATCAACCAGGGCAGGCAGAGGCTGGGCTGGGGCAAGAGGCTGCCTGAGGACGCTTCAGCCTCTCCCCACTTAACAAAGGTGTAATCAGCTCTCACCTTCCTTGCCAGGTCGCCCGGATATTGGGTGTGACGGTGGAGAAGCAGCGGCTCATGGGGGTGAGCTCTGGCATGGAGCTGCTCACCCTGCCCCATGGCCACCAGCTCCGCCTGGACCTGCTGGAACGGTACGGCCGTGGGAGAGATGAGACCCCAGGGCTGCCCCATCCCATGGGGTGGGCACGGCCCAGCCCGGCTCCCCTGGGTGTCCCCAGCCTGGCACGGGGCTGGGGATGGCTGAGCCTCCTCCCCTGCCCTGACCCCGCTCTGTGTCTCACCCCACGGCAGGTTTCACACCATGTCCATCATGATTGCCGTGGACATCCTGGGCTGCACGGGCAGCACGGAGGAGCGGGCGGCCCTGCTCCACAAAACCATCCAGCTGGCCGCCGAGCTGAAGAGCACCATGGGCAACATGTTCAGTTTTGCAGCTGTGATGAGCGCCCTGGAGATGACACAGGTATGGGAACGCTGCTTTAACCCCTCGTGTCCCTGTGTCCAACAGCCAGTGGGGTGGGAGAAGGGGGGAAATGGCCAGGGTAGGAGACATGGGGCTGCATCCGCTGGGATGTTAGCAGGGAAGGGGAAGAGCCATCCCCTCTGCGGAGCAGACAGCCCAGTCCCGTCAGGATCTGATTGTTTTTCGGTGGTTGGGCTTTTTGTTTTGTGCTGGGCTGTGTTCCTGGGAGGAAATGAATCTGCCCTCCGGTACAATACAAATCAGTCTCAAGGCTGTGGCAGCCGCGTCTCCGGGCCACACTGCTCCCTTTGGAAGATGAAAGGAGATTAAAATTCAATTTTAAATCGAGCCCAGCTGGGAAGTCTTGCTTCCTGCCTGCACAAAGGAGGTGGAACGGCTGCCCCCTCCCTGCATCTCATCTTCAAGGCCGCTGCAATGTGGGGAAGCTGCTGTTCTGGGGCACAGGGAGGGGGCAGAAATCCTGAACCCAGCCTCAGTGCCAGGGATGTGCCATCTTTGGCAGAAAGTGCTGGTGGAGGAGGCTGTTTTTGGGAGCAGCAGGCACTGTTGTGTGCAAGGGTGGGGACCATGCCTCCAGAGCCAGGCTGTGCTCCCTGGGAGCACCCTGTGAGCCTGGAGCTTGGTGCCCAGGAGCTGCAGTGCCCCCAGCACCCTCCATCTGCCCCATGTCCTTTCAGATCGCCCGGCTGGAGCAGACCTGGATGGTGCTGCGGCAGCGGCACACGGAGGGTGCAATTCTCTATGAAAAGAAGCTTAAGCCATTCCTGAAGAGCCTGAATGAAGGGAAAGGTAATGGGAGCAACTCCCCTTCTCTAGCTTGCCTGCTCCTTCTTGCTCTGTCTGGGCATGGCCTCACTGTTTGAGAGGTCTGACCTTGTCCCAGCCAGTGCCAGACACTTCCCCTCTGGCTGCTGAACCGCCCCAGCACCCAGCAGAGCCCATTTGGCCTTGTTTGCCCCTTCCTTCCCAAGGAAGTGTTTCATAACTAAATAAAACCAGCAGCCAAGCCAAACCCTTGCACTAGCATGGCAGAGAGTGCCAAACCAAGGGACAGGGTGACCAGCCAGGGAAGATGAAAAGCCACATCCCTCCAATGCCCAGTGCTCTGGAGTCTGCAAACCTGCTCTCCATTGCAGCCCCAGGAAACAGCCTGAGCAGGGGCAGCAGCGTTCCCTTCCCAGCACAGCCAGAAAGCCTGGCTGGGAGGAGCTGGGATGAGGCAATGGCCCCGGGCACAGCAGCTGCTGTGCTCCATCTAAGCCTTAGAGTCTCTCCTGGGAGCATGGTGGCTTGGGAGCATGCCTGGCTTTGCAGAGCTGTGTGGCCACATGAGCACTCCACAGGGAAATGGGGAAGGGGACACAGGGTCATGAGGCCATGCGGGGTCCTAAGGATGCCTCTCTCCCCAGAAGGGCCGCCACTGTCCAACACCACCTTTCCCCACATCATACCTCTCGTGACTCTCCTGGAGCGGGCTGAGGCTCTCACAGACAGCCCTGAGCCCTGGGAAGCCACTGACAACGGCGTGGAGGTGGTCATGGCCCACCTGGAGGCAGCACGGATGGTGGCCCACCATGGTGGGCTCTACCACACCAATGCTGAGGTGAAGCTGCAGGGTAAGCAGTGGGGACAGCAGGGCCCCTTTACCTCTGTCAATGTGCAGCTCCAGCTCTGGGATGGAGCATCTCGTGGGCACAGGGTCCCTATCCCATTCCAGGGGAACTGACTCTCTCTCCCTGCAGGTTTCCAGGGCAAAGCGGAGCTGCTGGAGATCTTCAGCACCGAGTTCCAGCTGCGGCTGCTCTGGGGCAGCCGTGGGGCTGAGAGCAGCCAGGCTGAGCGCTACGAGAAGTTCGACAAGGTCCTCACTGCCCTGTCCCACAAGCTGGAGCCAGCTGTGCGTTTCAGTGAGCTGTGACCCACCCAGGCCCTGGGAGACATCCCAGCTTCCCAGCCTGTGCCCCACTGATGGCTGTGGGGCAAGGGATGGGACCGCATACCCGGCACCTGGAGGAGAAGAGATGGCCCAAAAAGGCGCTGGGGCACAGGGCAGCAATTCTGAGACAAAGAGGAGGAAAAGCAGCCACCTTAAATCTATCACTCACCTCCTCAGGACACGACAGGGCAGGGAGTCTGCACTGCTACCCTGAAGGATCAGGACAATGTCTGGGCAGGCCAACACTGGTCTCCACCACCTAGCCCTGCTGAAGTCCATGACTACGTGGTGCCCCTCAGCTCACCCTTCGGTTTCGTTTCTTTTCCACATCTGTCTCACCTGCAGCCACTGGATCCCACATGTAAATACATTTTCACGATCACTTCTCGATGTACAGACTTGTGAAGGGTGGTCCTTGTTGTAAATAATTAGGTTCATTCATTTTGTCCTGTAAATATGTGTACATATCTCATGGGTTTGTTTCTTACATATAATAAACTTTTATGCCGTTCCTCAGGGGGGTCCCCTGTCCCATGGGTGTCCTTTAGATGAGTCATCAGGTCCAACTCCCTGCCCAAGCCAAATCATCCCAGAGCATATGGCACAGAATTGTGTCCAGATGGATTTGGAGTTTCTCCAGTGAGGGAGACTCCACACTCTCTTTGTCCAGCGTGTCCCAGTGCTTGGTCACCTGCACAGTAAAGAGGCTCTTCCTCATGTTCAAGTACAGCTTCTTGTGCATCAGTTTCTGCCCATTGCCTCTTCTCCTGTTTCTTGGCACCACCAAGCAGAGCCTGGTCCATCTTCTTGGCATCTCTAGATATTCATACACATTAATAAGCTCTCTTTGCCATTGTCTCTTCTTAAGGCTGAACAGGCCCAACTCCCTCAGCCTTTCCTTGTAAGAGAGATGCTCCAGACCCTCAGTCATCCTCTTTGCCCCCACTGGACCCCCTCCATGTCTCTTGTCCTGAGGAGCCCAGAACTGGACACACTCCAGATGCCGCCTCGAGCTGAGCATGGGGACAGGATCACCTCCCTGACCTGCTGGCAATGCTAATCCTAATGCACTCCAGGATTCTGTTGGCCTTGGCCACAAGGACACACTGTTGGCTCATGCACAGCCTGTTGCCCACCAGGACCCCCAGTTCGTTTCCCGCGGATCTATTTTCCAGCAGATCAGCCCCCAGCCTGCACCGGCGCTGGGGGCTGTTCCTCCTCAGGTGCAGGACCCTGCATTTGCCCTTGCTGAGTTGCAGACAGCTCTTGTCTACGCGGGGGTCCCCAAACCACGGGGTGGGCACAAAGCGCTGCTCGGAGTGGGGGGCGGGGCAATGCTGCTCGGGTTACGCCTCCTTTCACATAACCACGCCCCTTTCTATAACCCCGCCTCCCCATTGGCTCCGCCCGGCCTCGCCCCCCGCGTGGGGCACGCCGGGAGTTGTAGTGCGGCGGAGGGGCGGAGGCGCGGCCGCCATGGCCCCGGTCCTGGTGCTGCTGACCCTGCTGGCCGCCCTCGCCGCCCGCCCCGCCGCCGCCTGGGACCTGTGGGCGCTGCGATGCGGCTTCTCGGCGGATTGCGAGTGTGGCTTTAGCCCCGACCTGCACGGTCAGCGGGGGCGGCGGCGCGCCGGGCCGGGTCGGGGCTTCGGGGAGGCTGGAAAGAGGCTCCGTCCCTGGGGAGGGATCTCTGGGTCTGGCAAGGCCCGGAGGGGTCCGCAGTGTGAGGCCAGAGCGATGTCAGCCCGCGCTCTCTAAGGCTTGGCTTAATTTCGTTTCAGGTCTGGAGTTCGACTTGGCCACCAGCCTGGTGGGGCAGCCGCTGGTGAGGCAGCTGGTGATGAAGGGGGTGAGGGAGTTCCTGGAGAAGCAGAATCCGGTGAAACCCCTGGTGATGTCCTTCCACGGCTCGACTGGAACTGGCAAAACCTACGTGAGCTCCATGGTCATCCGCTGCCTCTTCCAGGGTGGGCTCCAGAGCCCCTATGTCCACCACTTCTCCCCCATAGTGCACTTCCCCCACGCCGAGCAGATAGAGCAGTACAAGGTAAGAGACGCCTCTAAGCAGAACTGCTTGACTGGGGTTTTTATTTGTGTCCATCTTGATCCTCAGTACATATGTATTCAAGCTGTTTCCTGAAGTGCAGTAGGAATAAAAACTCTTTGTTTTACCCTCTCAAACACAGCTGAGTGAGTGGCTCCACACACTGGCTGAAGGATCAACTAGAAACTGGGTTGTAGCCTGGCACTCAGTTATCACTCTTGTCTTTCCTACATCAGCTCTTGCTCTCTCATTCCTTAAATATTTATACAGCCCTTTGTATGCACAAACAAAAGTGCTTTGCTTAGATGAAAGGGACTAAATTTTCCCATTGCTTTCTAAACAGCCTGATGGCTGTGAAAACCTTCATCTCACTAGACTTTTAATCCCCTCCTCACAGAATACACAGCTCCTGAGCCCCAGGCTCTTCCTGATGCCAGTCTGCCTCTTAAAGCTAAGGAAAGGAAGAAATCAGAATGCCAAACCCTCATCAGAGCTGGGAATTGGTGCACCTGCACCTTTGCTTTCTGGGTATTTGAAGAAGTTATTTATTGTGTTGTGTCCTTAGAAGTGCTGCTGGGAGGTAAATCCCATGCTAGCTGAAGTGTTTCACTTGGGAGTTACACATCCCCAGGCAATGTGAGTGGGTTTGTGTGGGTTGGGAAGTGCCTTCAGCCCTGATAAAGAGACAGAGCTGTTCTGGGTCGGCACAGGCACATGTTTCTGCACCAGGACAGGAGCTGGTAGGAGGCTGGCAACTGTGTGGATACACAGGGAAAGAGAAGAACATGGGGATTTGCACTCCTACAGCTCCCCAGCTTTAGGGTCCTGCCCCCTTCTTTAAATCTGTAATAAAAGACCTACAGTGGGCTAATAAAGTTGATAACAGCCACTGTGTGAAACCCAGAATAAAGGGGCCTCCCCAGCATTGGCTGTTCATGCTCTGAGTGGGTGGTGCTGTGCAGGGACATGCTGATTCCAGCACCTTCATCTCCGTGTGAGCTTCGGCCTCAGCCTTTGCTCTGGGTTAGCTCGAGCCTCCCTTGTTGTCTCACTGCCTTACAGCTTGGTGTGTGTTTTCCCTAGGAAAACCTGAAGCACTGGATCCAAGGGAACCTGACAAAATGTGGACGCTCAGCCTTCCTCTTTGATGAGATGGACAAGATGCACCCAGGCCTGATCGACGTGATCATACCATTCCTGGGACCCTCATGGGTGGTGTATGGGACCAACTACCGCAAAGCCATCTTCATCTTCATCAGGTGAGAGAGGCCCCTCTGCCACCACAGGGCTTCCCGGGACTGCTGCCTGCTTGGACAGAGGTCACACTTACTTCAGGGGACAAGCTTCTGTTGTCAAGCTTCTCAAGCCTTGAGCCTCTATAAATGCCAAGAGATTCTATTTCACTGTGCACAGACAGACCTGGAGAGCATGAAAAAGCTCTTCTGTCCCTGTTATTTGGCTGCCTCGACAGGAGTCATTTTGGGACAGGCAGCTGGGAGAGCCTGCACTCTGCAGGCTGGTGACTGTCAGGTTGTCCTGATGCACCCTTTTCCCAGGTACACACTGAGTAAGTGTCTCGTTGTTGTGCAGCAACGCAGGAGGGGAGCAGATCAACGACATGACGCTGGCTCTGTGGCGTGCCCGCAAGGACCGGGAGGAGATCAGCCTGCAGGACCTGGAGCCAGCCATCTCCAAGGCTGTGTTTGAAAACCCCCAGAGTGAGTCCATGCAGCTGAACCCTTCCTGCGGGGCCAGAGCCCAGCACAGCCAGGCAGCCCAGAAGGGATGAGGGGCTTTTGAGAGAAGGGAACTGTGATCCTCTTGAGGTTTCCTGGGGAAGGGAAGGAATAGTTCAGCCTTCCAAGCCAGCAGACCTGTTGCCACCCTTAGCAAAGTTCTTTGGCAGGTGTATTTGCAGCTGGGGGCTGGCAGTCAGACAGCACAGCATGCTCACTGGAACAGCACTGACATGTATTGATCCCCACTGCCTGCCTGATTCTCCTTGCTTTGCCCTTGTCACAGGGAACAGAGCTTAAATTCTGACTAGACAAGCTAAATCCCCTCATTCCTGGAGAACAAATCTGTTTGGGAGTAAGAAGGGTGACAACTGACAAGTTCAACCCTCTCCTTGTACAAAACCAGAGCACATCTCTCTTCAGCAGAGTATTTTGTCTTCAGCCAAAGAAGCTCTGTGAATTACAGAGACTGCAGAGCCTCTAAAACCTATCTCTTCCTTTCCTTTTACAGGTGGATTCTGGAAATCTGGCATCATTAATGAACATCTCATTGATTTTGTTGTGCCTTTCCTCCCCCTGAAGCACCACCATGTGAAACAGTGCGTCATCAGTGAACTCAACCAGCAAGGCCTCGAAGTCCGGCCGGGCATTGTCCAGGAGGTGGCTGATAGCATCCTCTACTTCCCAGAAGAGGAGAAATTATTCTCATCAACAGGCTGCAAGACAGTGGCCTCTCGGATCAGTTTTTTCTTCTAGTCACTGTTGAGGGGCTTGCTCAGACCCATAGAGGGTGCAGATGGAGTTGGGCAGCACCCAGGGCTGGTGGGATGAACAGTAGGAGCAACATGTGCTCCACTACAAGTGCTCTCCTGCTGAACCTGTCCAGCCCCAGGGAGGCTGTGGGACCAAGTGCAAGTGATGTGATTTAAAGCACTTTACTGATTCACCCTTGGCCAGATGAGGGTGGATGCACCCCGCAAGGCACCTGTGATGACACAGGGAGGATGCTGAGAGGGGCTGCAGCATCAGGGTGGTTTCTCAGCCTGTCAGCAGCACCCACCTGCAGTTCTCCCCTCTCCTGGCAGCTGTTGATACCCAGCACATCAAGATTCTGAGCCCACAGAAGAATATTACTTCATTTTTACAGGTTATTTTAAATCTCTTTAATCATGGCTGTGCCTCAGCCCCTTGGTACAGTGTGACAGTGCTGGTGCTGACTCCTGTGAATACCTTCAACAAGGCAGCAAGGTTTTCTTTTCAAGGAAGCTTTTAGAGCCAAGTTTTTTCCAGTGTTCTCTCACTGTGAATAGGTCCCTTGTAGGGACCAGCTTCACCCCCACCAAGTGAAGGGGCTAATGTGGAAGATGGCAACACTTGATCTGCCAAGAGCCAAGCTCCCCTAATACTCCTTCATCCATTTTTTTGCGTCAGGGCCAAAGGATTTCCCTGCAGCAAACCAGGAAGACAACAGAAGACCTCTTGCTTGTTTTACTAGTCACAAAAAATTTCATCCTACCTCCAGGGGAGCCTAATGCCACTAATGGTTTTGAGAATTCCTTTTATTCAGTGATGATTTCTACAGCAGAGTTGGTGCTATGAACTGTGGAGCCTCCTGTACATCCTTCTGCTGGTCAGACCTTGCAGGCTTTGGCTGGGCCAGCACTCATTCAGCTGGGGAGTGTCCTGACAGGGAATCTGGGGACAAGTTAAGAGAAGATTAGTGCTCCAGACTGCCAAGCATGGGATGCATAGCCTGGCCTTTGCCCAGGTTTTAATCTCCTCTGTGCAGTCGCTTAGGAAGTAACAGGTCAGAGGAATGAATCACTCACTTTCTAGGAACAGCCTTCTCCAGGGATGGGTGCAGAGACACTTTCCAAACAAGCTGCCAGCAGTTGGGAGCATTCCAGCTCCAGGCCCACAGCTTTGGGGACTTTGGGGATTTTAGACACCACCCAAAGGCTGCCCAGGAGCTGGTCCACAGATGGACCCAAATAGTCTGCCTCTTCCAAAAATATTAAGCATTTTAATTTTAAAATAAATCTTTTATGAAATAAATGGTTGAGGTCTTTTACTTGAATTCTCAGTTGCAGCTAGTATGGAAAGACCTGGAAAATGTGCAGTTGCATGGAAACAGCTGCTGCCTGATGTGATGGGACTTGGGGAATGTAGCATCATGCAGCTGACAGTTTCCACTTCAGTAACTGGAAACAAGAGAGCAGCCTTTCCCTGGGAGAAGGAACAGCTGTAACAGCAGCATCATCCCTTTGTGCTCTCCACCCTCCTCAGGCACAGGTGTCCACAGAGACACCTTTCTGCCTGCTGGTTCTGCCAGTGAGAGGAGTGAGGCCACTCACAGCCCTGGGGCAGGCTGTACCAGCCCAACTCCCCCCCAGGTCCTGCTGTCCCTGCTCATGCAGTGCCACTGCAAGCTGGCTGTGCACAGCGCTCCCTGGCTCAGCTCCATCCTGCTAGTGACCTGCTGGCAGCTCCGCGAGGCACGGGAAGAACACAGGGAGGCAGCAGCAGCCCCTGGGTTAAGTGAGAGCAGCTGGGGGCTGACTGCCACCCGCCCCCCAGGCTTTGTCTGGAGCTCTCCATGCCAATGGGAAACACGAAAGGCACGTGTCCAGCCAAGCCACGAAGATATCAGCATCATTAGCCAAAAGCTCTGAGCACTGCTGGGCAGGGGACACAGTCTGGAAAAGAGCAGCTGTTCCCAGCCATGCCCCCAGGACAGGCTGTGTGGGAGGGAGACAATCCACCAGCAGTAAATCCCAGCTCCTGGTACCTCTCCTGACTGGTGAAATGGTCCAGGCAGGCACAGCTGAGGACCGGGATCAATCAAGGGAGAACCCAAGGGAGTCACTCGGGTGAGAGGTTACAGCACCCCAAAACGCAATCCCCGAGTAAGAGCCTGCCTTATTGACGCTGCCTTCCCCGTGTCTCCAACGGTGTCTCAAACCTTGTGGGGACCTTTCACCCGCTGCACATCCAGGTCGATGGCTTTTGACTGGCAGGTGTTGGCTCCCTCTCCCAAATCTTTGTTTGCCTAGCCATGAAGATGATGATGATGGCTCCCTCCAGCTGCCATGGAAGGAGAACTCCATCCCTTCCTGCCAGCTGTGGAGAGAAGAAGAGCAGTGACTGATGCACAGCTGGTCAGGGGGAGTCCTGATGCCAAAAAGCATGAAATAAATTAACTGCCTAGAGATAATTTGGTCTTTAAGCAGAAAAGGTATTTATTGCAGTGGTGGGAAGCGAGACAGTTCGCACTGCACAAACTCACTTCAAAGTTTCAGCAAGAAACGTGGTAATTTATCCAGCTGACATTCAAGATTACATCATCTTAGCATACATACTAATGAAGTTGTGATGTCTAATTATCATATTCATAGGAGGTGGAGTTGGGGCAGAGCCTTCCAGGATCTTCTCTTGGCATAGGTTTTAGGTGGTCTTTCCGGCCTTCAGCCGCTTCAGGGGTTGTTTTCTCCTCTTTCTCACCGTGACCTCTCCACTTTCTTTGTTAAATGAGCTAGCTAGTCAAGCTTGCAAAGCTTCTTGGCTCAAGGCCCTCCTACCTTATTCAAATGTCCATGTTACCCTGATTTATGACCACTGGGTTTATCCTATAGCACTCCTAGCAGTCTTCTAAGGTTTTGGTACAGTAAATAGAACAGGACAAGCTATTCAGCGGGTATCAGACAGAACAAGCATCTAGCAATTTTCTAACAGAGCAAAGTACCTTTACTAATTCAGTGAACTTTTAGGCCTTGCTCCTGCTTCAGTCCCAGCACGCTGGAGGGAACCTCTGCTCACCTGGACAGGGCCAGGAGCCGCCCAGGGCTGGGGAAGGTGAGAGGTGAGGTGCTCCCCCATCCCGCCGTACCCAAAGGGCCTGCAGGGCAGTGAGGAGAGAACACACAACACATGGGCCCAGCCCTAGGCACTCATTGTGGAACCCGCCGCTGCACGGGCGGGGCCCAATGACCCTCCGCAGGGACGACCCACGCAAGGCCGCAACCCGCAGTAACATTGTCCCCATCACGACCACCCTCGGGTGCAGTTCCCCCTCGGGGTTTTATTGCAGCGGCGGGACGGCCCCTGTGCGGGCGGAGCTCGGCCCAGCCCCTGTCGCGACACCGACACCGCCCCCGACACCGCCCGCAGCAAAGATGGCGCCCCTGCCCGTAACCAAGATGGCGGCGGGGGCTCGGTGGCGCGCGGGGCGCGACGTCACGCGCGAAGGGGCGGGGCGATGGTGGCGGCGGAGCTGGCGGGGCGCGCGCGAGCGCTCGTAGGGCGGGCGGGGCCGCGCGCCATGGTGGGGGCGGAGGGGGTGTGAGGGGAGAGGGGGATTGGGAATGTGAGGGGAGATTGAGCTTGTGAGGGGAGAGAAATAATGGGGGCTGTGGGCGGAGGGGGGCTGTGAGGGGAGCCCTGGGGGGATCAGGGTTGTGCGGGGATCAGGGCTGAGAGGGGAGAGGGGCTGTGAGGGGAATACTGAGAGGGGATTCAGGCTGAGAGGGGAGAGGGGCTGTAAGGGCAGCACTGGGAGGATTCAGGCTGAGAGGACCCAGGCAGGTGTGGGAAGTGTGGGTGGACCAGGAGTGAGGGGTGCTGGGGGTGGGTATCAGGCCCCTGCAGGGGCCTCGTGGCAGCCCATCAGAGCCCTGTTGACACCTGTTGGGCAGGTGGCGGGCCTGGGCAACTACGGGCTGCGGGGGACACGGCACAGCGTGGGCATGGCAGTGCTGGACCGGCTGGACCGGCAGCTGGGGGTGGCCGAGGGCTGGCAAGTGGACAGGCGGTGCTGTGCTGACGTGGCCCTGGCCACTGCCCACGACGTGGAGCTGGTGCTGCTCAAGCCACGGAGATTCATGAACCTCAACGGGCTCAGCATCGCCAGTGCTGGTGAGAGCCTGGGGCACCCCCAATGCCTGCAGTGGCCCGGGCCTGCATGGGTCACTGCAGCACTGCCCTGCAGCGTCAGGGCCTGATGGGTCTGTCTCCTCCTCATGAGTTGTATTTGTGTTTTCAAAGCTGAGGTCTACAACCTTGGCCCAGAGGACATTTACCTGGTTCACGACGACCTGGACAAGGCCCTGGGCAAGGTGGCGATCAAGCTGGGAGGCAGTGCAAGGTATGGAATGGCCCCAGCTATCTGTGTGAACTGATTCAAGGCTTTAACATGCCTTTACAGGCACATAGGCTGTTCCTGGCCCTGTCCCACCAGCCTTGCCATGTTTTCAGCCCCAGCCCTGAGCTTGATCTGTTGCAGAGGCAACATCTGGCTGTTTGGGCAGCCTCCCAGTTCCTGCCCTGGCAGAGAGGGTAGGGAGCCTCCTGGAAATGACTGTGGGCTGCTTTTTATAGCACTGTGCCTGCCCAGTGCCAGGTCCTGGGTCAGCCTGGAGACATTAAACCCAAGAAATCTTCCCCTGTGGGATGGGGCAAGGATGGTGCTGGGCCCCAGCTCTCAGTCACACACACACCAGCTGCAGCAAGAGCTGCGACGCACAGAACATCCTGTCCCAGCCCTGCTTTCCTTATCCCCCAAATTAGCCAGCTGCTCTGAGCCCCTGGCTCTGGATGTTCCTGCAGAACCAGGGCATGGGGACTGTGGCCCCTGGCTGGGACCACAGCCCCGCACCTCAGCAGCAGGAGACCCCAAGACTGGGGGAGGGATCTCTTGCAGACTAACCGGGGTTTTCTCCTTCTCTCCCAAGGGGACACAACGGGGTCCAATCCTGCATCAGTGCTTTGCACTCCAACGTGAGTGGAAGGGGATCAATCCTGTGCTCCTCTCAATGCATGGCTTGTCCCCACATTCTCATTTTTCTGACTTCCCTCAGACAAGCCCCTGCTCCCTCTCTCCCCTTTTCTCCTTCTCCTCCTTCCCTGAGGGCTGATGTCTGTTTGGCTGACATGGAGGACATGGAAACAATTAGTTTGAGCAGCTCTGCCAGGCCTGGCAGGAGCCCGGGATCTCAACACAGCCCAGCAAAAGCCTCTTCCAAAATCATGTTTCTTGGAGCAAGCACTCAAAACCACCTGGAAAACATGAGGAGCTGCTCTGTCGCTGCCCAGCCCCACTCTCACCACTATCCCCTTGCTCAACTCTGTCCCAGTCCTTGAGGGGCAGCTCCTCCAGCTCTCCTTCCTCCTCAGGAGATGACCCGGCTCCGGGTCGGCATCGGGCGGCCAGAGGGTGAAGTGACAGTGTCCAGCTATGTCCTGGCTCCATTCAGTGCTGGGGAGCAGGAGAGGCTGGAGCAGGTCCTGGCCCAGGCAGTGACCTGCCTGTTGGAGCACATCCAGAGCCGAGTGCTCGCGGGAGAGCCGGGGGACAGGGGCTGACACAACCCTCTGGGGACCCACATGGCCAATGGACAGGGTGGTCTCCAGAGTGACCATGGTGCAGAGCAGGGCTGGCCCTGCTGCCAGGCAGCCTGAGCTCTGGGACAGCCCTACTCTATCCCAGCACAGATCTGGGCAGCTCATGTCCCACTCGGATCCCTGCAGTGGCTCCATATGGCAGTTTGGCACAGAAATTAAACCCTCACCCTGACTCTGCCCTGCTCCTGCCTCTTTTCTGTGCGCCATCTGCTGAGTTGGGGTTGTCCTTGGCACTGCAGCCCAAATCCATGTTCCCATCCCTGTTCCATCAGCCCATTCTAGAGGGATTCTTCCATTAGGAAGTGGGGAGCAATGGGAGCAACCTTGTTGAGAAACCACAGCAAGCACAAGTGACCTGGAATCTCATAGCGTGCCGCTCCCACTGAGCTGCAGCAAGTTTCAGCGCTGGCCTCACAGTGTTTTGAGTTCAGTGGTTTTAAGCCAAAACCCTGGAGTTTCCAGCAACTGCTCCTGCTCACAGACCTGTTGCAGGTCTCATGGTGGAGAGGGCAGCCTGAGAGGTGGTGTGTCCCCACCCCTATTGTGCCCCAGAGCCCTGGGCTCTGCTGGCACATTGTGCCTGGCTCTGCACCCCGTGAGTACCGAGACCCCAGCATGGGCAGCTCCCCACCCACATCCTAGCAGGCGCTGGAACAAGTACCAGGACCCTTGCTGGGTGATGCGTACCACAGCACTGCTGCCACTTCCATCCTCTGCTCCAGCTGGCAACAGACCTTCCTCTGCTCCAGCCCCAGCTCCTGAGCCCCTCCCAGAGCACTGAGACTACCTGTGACCAGGGGACAGGCAGGGAAGCAAAGGTGATCCCAACCAACATCCCTTCCTCACCCTACTGTGTTTACTGTGCCTGTACTGGCTGGGACCCTGTGCTTTCAGACTTGGTTCTCTCCTTCTCCCTGTTCTCAATTAGATCCACTCAGATCTTCAGGTCCAACATGCTCTCTTGGAGCAGGTCTTTTTCCTTCAGGAGGCTCCTGCTGTAGCTGTCCAGCCTGTTCCCCATGGATCACTTGGTGGTCTCAGGCATCCCACTGTTAGTCTCTGCAACCAAGGCCTCCTCCACCCAATGCTCCATCACCTCTGTTCTAAGGGAAGAGCTGAGCTCCATGGAGATGCACCCACCTTTCATCCCCAGATCCCAAAGGAGAGCTTTGGTCTTCCTCTCCCACCCCACCTCCCTCCCTTTTGCCCATACAGATTTCATTTCCAAACTTAATCCTGGTTGGGGGAACTGCCAGACTCTTGTCCCTGCAGCTCCAAAGTGACCCCAGTGGGGTAATGCCCTGGAGACATGGGGCAATGCCAGCACCCAGCACGTCAGCTCAATCACAGTCTGCTTTAATCCTCCCTGGGCTTCAGCCCAGACATGGCATGAGGGACGAGCCCAGTGGCAGGAGCCCATGTGTGCCACTTCAGGAACCAGTCCCCGGCCTGGAAAGCACTCCCCAAAGTCCAAGCTGGTGTCAGAGTTGTCATCACTCGGGGCAGTCCTGGAGATGTGTCCTCAGCAGAGACAGCACAGTGCTCCACTGGTCACTCTACCTGGCAGGGAGAGGCTCTCCTGGGGAGAATCCTGCCTTAGGTGGATTTTTCACAGTCAGATTCAAAGAACCCTGTGGGGGTCTGTCCAGGGCAGCTGCATCTCTTGATGTGGGAGTGGGCAGGATCAGGTTTTGGTCAGCGGTGCTTCCAGCTGGGTCACAATCCCTCATCCCTAGGAGGCAGGACACAGACATTAGCAGTCACTGCAGGAGCAGCCCCTGCGTGTTCACGCCTGCAGCTGAGACAGTGGGAAGGCTGTTTTCCAGCCTCCCCCGATCTGGCAGCTCCCAGGACGGCTCTGCCGCCAGGACAATCAACCTCAGCCAGGGAAAGTCTGACCCGGTGTTAACCACAGTGGTGCTGCCCTGGGGCCAAGCCATTGCAGGGTCTCACCTGCCTGCATGGCTGCCCCATGGAGACCTGCTTTTTGGGGGAGCAAGTAGTGCTGGGGTGAAAGAATCCCCTGGGAGATGCCCCCAGCTTTCCCAACTGAGGGGACTTCTGCAGCAGGAGGAGGAGCATTGTCCCTTCCTCACTTGAGGGGCTGGGAAGCAGCAAGACCTGGTTCCCTGGTCCCCTGCAGCTCCATATGGGACATCTGTGTCCCCATCCCTTTCCTCACCTGTCTCCTCTCTGTTTCCCAGTGCTTTGCTGGGGAGAGCTGCTGCCACACAGCAAAAAGAAACTAGGCATGCAGGACACATCTAAACACAGTGCTCAAAGGGGATGCTCCCCAGCTGCTCTGTCCCCTGTGCCCAGGTTCCCCAGCCCTGCTCACCATCAGAGCTCATCACGGGTGGTGGAGCGGAGCTGGCCGGCACTGCCCCGTGAGTCCCTCAGAGTCTTCTGTGAACCAGCCCAGTTGGTCTTCTTGGCATCATCGTCCCAGATGGTGGAGGTCTCAGTGTCGCTCAGCCAGTTGCTGTCCCCAGCATAGTGAGTGGGGTAAACCAGGAGCGGGTGAGCCGAAAACACCAGCAGGTCCCGGGGGACGAAGTGTCGCTTGTAATCCTCGCTGTGGAAAGCAGAGCAGACCCAAGAGGAGAAAGTGCCTTATAGAGCATGGCACAGAGGAGAAAAAGCACTGGGAAAACCACACCAACCAGGGGAAGGCTCCATGGAAGGCACAGGATGGGGAGGGACATTGGGTGCCAGGCAGTGTGGCTGACGAAGGCAGCAGCTGCGTAGGGGGGCTGCCCCATGCCACTGCTGCCTATGGAGCCTGCTTGAACACAGGTTGTGGAGGGACTGCAGAGGGGCCAGGACTCCCCCACTAGGCTTGGTGGCACAGGGCCGGTTCTGGCACGGAGGGGGTCTCTCACACAGTATCCAGCTGGCCCTGGGCCAGAGCTGTCTGGTGCTGTTATCCCTGCAAGCATGGGGTTTCCAGCTGCTCCTGGTGCACATCCAGAGCACTAATCCACCCCTCCATCAACCTCCAGCCTGCCTTTTACACTCCTGATCCCTCTGTTCCTCCCTCCTTCTCACTGGCTTTCTCACCTCCCTCTCTCACGGGACACATGGCCACCAGTGTTCACCCACTCCTTAAAGTGCCTTCCACTCCCCAGACACAGCCTTACTGCTGACCCCCACCCCAGAGAGGGGACTGCAAGTGCTCCAAACTGGGGCTGAGACCCACAACCAGGGCTGGGGGACCACACACCCCCTCAGCACCAGAGTACAGGGACCTGCTCCCTCCTTGCCATGGGGCAAAGACCTCCATGCAGGGTCCACACTGAGCCTCAGCTCCAGCCCCGTCCCCCCACCCCGTGCTGGCAGAGGGTCATTTTCCAGTGGCTGGTGGCCAGGCAGCGGCCCAGTGGGGAATGAGCTCATGCTACAGATGTTTTCCTCCAGCATGAGTAACACCAGAGAGGGCGGGGGTGACCGGCTGGGATGGTGACGGCAGAGAAGAAACACATGGTCCCTCCCTGGCATGGCCATGCCAGCACCCTCCTGCACCCCCTGCTCCTTACTTGGGGTGCTTGTCGTACATGATGGGCAGGTACTCGTCCACTGGCAGCATTTTGGAGAGGGGCTTGGTGGCCAGCAGCTTCTGCGCCCCACGGAGGGAGATGGCATAGGCCAATGTCCAGTACGAGTACCCGGCCACCACCAGGTTCTGCACACCCTCCACGGGCGCCTCATCCTCGTCGTTCACCTGCTTCCTCCCCAGGTAGCTGAGGGGGGACCAGTGAGCCATGAGAGCCAGCCCTGGGGCCCCCACCCCACATGTCCTCCAGGCCCAGCACCTACATGAGGTCCCAGTCCTGCTGTGCCCCCTCCAGCTCGTCCATCAGCCGCTGGAGCCGTGCAGGGAAGGCAGCCTCAAAGCGCACGTCGTCCTCGAAGACCACCGATCGCTCCAGCCCCTGGGACACAATCTGGGAGAGGACACAGAGGTGCAAACCTATCCCAGAACCACACTGGGCCATAATGGGGCCACTCACCCTGCAGGACACCCCTCTCCCCAGGTCCTCCAAAGACCTGTGATGCTCACAGGCTCCCTGCCCCTTTAGGGACCTCATGTCCCCCATGGCCCCGTACCTCCTTCCAGATGTTGTAGTGGCTGAGGAAGCAGCCAACCTCGCCCTTGGTGAGCGTGCGGCCAGAGAAGGGATCGTAGTACCCAGGGAGCAGGTTCACTCCCAGCACCTTGATGTCACTGCTGTTGAGGGTGCTGCAAGACAAGTGGCTGCATCACCGAGGTGTCCCCCTCAATCAGCCCCCATCCCCTCCCCAGAGTGACACCAGGGGACTGATCAAGTGGTCCCCCCATGGTCACCTGCCATCCACAGCATCCACCACCCGTGGAGCAATCTCCAGCTCCTGCAGGGATGCCAGCATCCGCTGGCGCCGGTCAGGCCGCCGCAACAGGTTGATCAGGAAGATCTGGGGAGGAAAGGGAGAGCCCCGTCAAGAGGGCATCCTGTCACAGGGGGACACACAACCTCCCCAGCCACAGCAGGGATGGGGACAAGGACTTAGGCTTTGCCATGGATGGGTGCAACCAGAGGGATGGACAGAAGGATGTGAAGGGGTCCACTGAGCACTTACTTCATCAAAGCCCATTTTCGTGAGCGGCCTGGGCAGGAGGGAAATGTGTTTGGAGCGCTGCATGGGGGGGCCATCCACTGTGGAAAGAGGGGACACTCCTTCAGTGGAGCCCAGATTCCCATGGCTGGGAGCTGGGGCCAACAGCCCTGTTGGGATCTGGATGCATCCAGGACCTCTCCTCCCATGGGCACTCACCCATGGCCTCCAGCGTGAGATGCACAAAGTTGGCACGTTCATCCTCCAGTGTCTGGTGGGCCTTCACGGGGACATTGATGTAACCAAAGCGATGCTGGTTGCACACATGCACCTCAGCACCTGCCAGGTGGGACAGGTGAGCACCACTGCTCCCTCCAAGCCCCTGCACTCCCCCAGGCCATCATCACCCTCACCAGCTGCCTGGCAGGAGTAGGCAAAGACAATGATGTCGTCAAAGGACCAGGTGTAGTTGGGATGGGGTGGGTAGAAAGCCAACTGCGACGTCTCCTCCTTCCGCAGGTCGATGAGGAAGGTGGCATAGACCATGGGGACAGGGAAGCAGCCCACCCGCTGCCGGTTCTTGGTGGGGAAGTAGTCGGCTGTCCGGCGGTAGTAGCCCTGTGGCACACTGGTGTGACACCTCCATGGTGGGGGGCTCCTCCACCATGGGGGTGTCTCATTCCCTAGGGCTTTCTGGAGACATACCTGGGGCGTGATGCCACACCAGAAGTTGGAGTAGTAGGTCTGCGAGTCCAGCATGGGGGCCACCACTGACTTGTTCTGTGCCATGAGAAACTTGAGGGTCTGGTTGTTGGTCAGGATGCTGTCAGTGTCCATGAACTGGGGGGATGTCACAGGTTCTGGAGGCGTGGAGATGCTCACCCCAGTCCCCACCCCACCAGAACCCCATGTCCCTTACCAGGATGTAGTCTGCCTGCTGCTCCCGGGCGTAGGTGAGAGCCTCCTGCTTCAGCCTCATCACGTTTTCGTGGCGTTCGTCACTCCAGTGCTTGGGCCCGAGCTCATCGGGGTAGGAGCTGGGCAGGGGGAGGCAGGGGTTAACCCCGCCCGCCGCGAACGCACAAACCCGGTGCAGCCCATTCGTGCCGTCAGGCTGACTCAGCCTCGCTCTGCCTCCCTCCTCCTGGCAGCGTCCCCAGCCAGGGAGTGGGGTGCTGCTCTGGGACCCGCTCACAGCCCCTACCTGCCCCACCAGCAATCCCCCAGCCTCACCTGGGCTCCTCCTGAACCTTCCAGGCCACCGAGTGATAGTCCTTCCCCACCGCTCCCAGCCACTCCTGCAGCATGGCCGTGGTGTTGTCTGAGTTGTGGTCCGTCGCACACCTGGGGTGAGGGGACATCAGCATCTGGGAGTCCCCTCCAAGGGGCAACCAGGACCCCACCCTGCACTGGAAATGCTCTTGGGGCCGAAAAATTGAGCCAGCAACGGACTTGCTTGGGAACAAAACATGTAATTTGAAGGAACGGAGGCTGCGCGGGCAGAAGGGGGAATGCCAAAGGGTAATTTCTGTCCCGGTGCTGCCGCCAGCCAGGCTGTCCCATGGCTCTCACCGCTATCCCTGCAACCCAGTGACATCCCTGGACATGCTCTCCCCATTCCAGCCCTACGGCTGCCCACCATGAGCAACTCCGTCCCCCTGCCCCGACACCCCTGTGCTCGCTGCTGTTTCAGCAGCCACAGGAAAGGACCCAACAGGCACCTCTCCCCAAACCTTCCCTTTGCCGTGCACCATTCCCAACTCTCCCATTCAACCTCACGACAGTGTTCACAGGGACTCGAGCGCAGGCAGGGCTGAACCCAACTTGCACCGGGGCAAACCCCAAGTCCCTACACTCCCTGGCACCCTCGACCAGTCAAAGGGCCCTGAGCCACCCCCGGGCACTGGTGTCACAGGGATCCCCCGGGACGCAGGGGACGAGGCAGCCTTTTTTTTTCCACCCAGATCCACAGACTGCTCTTGAAACACCTCGCAGAGTCTTTCAGCCGGGGCCTCCCGTGGGGTGCAGAGGGCAAAGGCAAGTTCTCCACGTTCTCCTCCTGCCTCTCGCCCCAGCCCAGTCACCCCTACCAGCAACCCCCGCCAGCCGCCCCCTCAGCTGCAAGAGCAGCTGCAGAAAAGTTTCCGACAAGTTCAGGCGAGAGACGGCGGCGGCGCGACAAAGAGGAGAGACGGGGGGATTCCTCTACAAACCACCCCTCCCAGCACGGTCAGAGGTGGTTTGGGGAGTGTCTTTGGGCAAGAGGGAGTGGAGGTGAGCCCTGCAGGGAGAGGGAAGGCAGGTCTCTGATGATGCAGAATCCTCCCGTGCCCAGGGCTCCCCTCCTTCACCAGCCCCACAGTATCCTCAGGGGAAAGGTGGGGGCCCTACCCCCTCGCCGCGGGGCAGCCACAGCCCCTCCCGGGTCCCTGCTGGGTCCCACACCGAGGGCGGAGACACCTCTCACCCTTTGAGGATGGGGAGGCTGTTGCCAGCGGGGTCCCTGTTCCTCCCCGGGGGTCCCCGTCCCTCTAGGGTCTCCATTCCTCCACAGGCACTCCGCTCTCTCCATCCAAGCCCTTGTTACTCCAAGATCACTCGGAGCAAACAGTCCCTCCAGTTCTCCCCAGCTCCCTTCGCTCCATTGTCCTTTGGTTCCCTGCTATCCTCTGCTCCCCGTTCCCACCACAATCTCCCTTATCCCCCAAGACCCCCGTCCCCCCCAGC
>VXAU01001757.1:243467-279845 GCA_013399695.1 Formicarius rufipectus | reverse complement strand
GGTTGGTGAGAAGGGGCTGGGGAAGAAGCCTGGATTTTTCCGCTTTTTTTCTTTATTTTTTATTATTATTAGTAATATTTCTCCCCCTCCCGGCTGGGTATTTACAAATTTCGGCGATTTTTTTTCGAAGTACCCGAATTTTGAGGGAAATCCGCTTGGAATGGGTGAATTCTCCGAGGCGGCAGCAGCGCGGCCGCAGAGGGGCCGGGGTCTTTGCCCGAAGCATCACCCTCGCCGAGCTCCGGGGCTGCCGGAGGCACCGAGCCCCGCCGCGGCCGCCAGCCCCGGCGCACCGAGCCCCCGCTCCACGGGGGCTGCTTTTTTTTTAATGGATCGCTGGTTTTCGTTTTCTGTCTCTTTTTTCCTTTTTCTTCTTTTTTTTTTTTTTTTTCCCTTGATGTTGGTTTAATATTTTTTTCTTTCTGGCTCTTTTTTTTTTGTTTTTAATAGAGATTGATTTTTTTATTTTTTTTCTGAGGGGTAAGGAAGGAGTTGATAAAATTAAACCCCTCGCAGTGCCATTAAATGGAACCCGGGATGATGCGAGGCGCCGCGGCTGCGCTCGAAACTTGTCGGGGCCGGAGCAGCGGCTCTGCGGGGCCGGGGAGCGGGAGCGGGGGGCGGCGGGAGCCAGCTCAGGGCCCGTGTGTCCTTCTTTTCCAGGCTCCGGCCGGATTCCCCCTGGAAGATCCCGCGAGCCCGGGATGGGAATCTCCGCTCCTGATTGTCCAAACGCAATTCTTGTGCGATGGAGCCGTACGAACCAAGAATTGTGTCTGGACATCTGTAGCAGAGGTTTCACCTCCTCCGGCGGGGCTCCAGGACGGTGCTCGGGGTGCAGGACGAAGGACGGACCTTCCCCGGGCCCGGGGCACGGCAGGTAACCCGCTCCCGACTGCGTCCCGGCGGGACGGAGCCAGGATCTCAGGGAAACTAAGGAAACACCGGCGGCGGCTCCGCTGGGCTCGGCGCGGCCGGGAGGCTCGGTCCTAAATGCATCAAACACCGGCCGGGTCCTCCTCGGGACGGGCAGCCCCGGCCGTGCAGGCACCGGGTAGGGATGAAGGGGCCGAGCCTCGGGCACCGGCGCTTGGCAGGAGGCGACGGGGCCGCAGTACGGGTACGGCGAGCGGGCCACCCGGCCCTGCGGCTCCATCCCGGTTTATCCTGCTGGTGTTTATTTATTTATCCATTTTAACATTGCGGTTTAATTTCATTTAACGCATTTCGCCGTGTGCCCTGCTCTGGGGCGCGGCGGGCACCGCTCTGCACCGGGACTGCCTCGTCGTCCTCCTGCCGCAGCCCCGGCTGGCCCCGGGCACACGGAGGCCGCTCTGGGTGTGTNNNNCCCCCGCCGCTCGGGCACCCGGTGGGCTCGGCGGAGAGAGGCCCCGGGCTGCGGGCACGGCCCTCGCCGTGCTGGGGAGCCCCTCGGAGCACAGCAGCCCCCGCGAAACGGCGGCCGGAGGAAGGCACGTTCTAACAGAGAGGCTTTATGAATCCACCAGCCAAGCGGCTCAGCCGGGGCTGCCAAGGAAACCCAGGAGGAGGAGGGAAGCATTACAAGATCCGAGCAGAATTCACCAAGAGCCTATCTAGGACAAAGCTGGAGGCAGAGAATGTTTTAAAAGGCTTTTATTTCAGAAACTTTCTTTCTTGTTCTTGTTACAGGATTTTGCTATACCCCTCTTCTCCACCCCCCTGGCTTCCCTCATCTTCCAGTTTCTAGGGTTTTTTTTCATAGTGATTGGCAGCTTTTACTACAGCAGAAGCTAAGCTACCTGGGTCTACCTGCACCATCAAGGGGAATAACAGCTCCAGGGAAAGGAACCCATCCTATCTGAGCAAACAGCTGGGGGGGATGAGAACAGACAAACCCAGCCTAAGGCACAGGAGCAGCACAGAGGCAGGGCAGGCAGCAGCACTGAAGATAAACCTGCCTTTTCCCATCGGGTTTCAGTCTGTTTCAAGCTGCATGCCACACAGGTTCCTTGTTTTTTCCGCCAGCTCCTGCCATCACCTGGAATCCCCCTCCACTGCCCCAGCCCAGCAAAGCTAACAGCGGGGACAGAGAAGAGCATTTGGCCCATCTGTGCCATTCACAAACGGCGTGAGCTGGACTTAAGTCGCTGTGGCTGGATTTGGAAAAGGCTGAATATCAGCTTCTCACCAGCAGCGGGTGGAAGGTGGGGTTCCTCAGATGCAGCAGCGCCGTAGTCCGTGGGTGCTTTTAGTTATGCAGGTTTTGGAGGGGTGAACGTGACAGAGGAGACAGTGGAGTCTGCTGAGGGAGTTACTCTTTGGCACTCTCCGCATCAGACAGAGGAATTCCTCTGTCAGGCGCAGGGCGGGAGAAGCTCCTTGTACGCAGCACCCGGGGTGTTGGGCCAGGATGCCCGAGCTGCCTGGCTGCTCCCTCCTCTCACCTCCTCCTTGGCAGCTCCTGGAGATCCAGGGCTCTCAGAGCAGTTTGTGGTGCAGATCAGCTCCAAGACACGCTGATGGAGCACCAGTGAGCAGGAGCTGCTGCCAGGGACCACCGTGTGCTGCCGGAGCTGAGCCGAAACACAGGTGAGCAGGGCAGGGGGACAGGAACAACAGTCCTGGTTTGGACATGCCTGGAAGCTCATACAGCACATTTCAGAACTGTGGCACCAACGCTGTCCTCTGACCCCATCCTTCTGCTCTCACGGTGGCCTCTGGGCTGGCAGGGGCCAGTCCCTCTATCTGAGCAAACTTCTGGAAAGCCAACAGCATCTGTGCCCTAGCAGAGCCACGCACACCCACTTCTGCAGCACTCAAGGGACTTCCTCAGGGCACACAGTAAGAAGCCTCTCCCTCCCGCTGATGGAAAGCGTTACAAGACACTTACTTCCCCAGGTCTTGGCACTTTCACTATGCATCTCCAGCCCCAGCCTTTCCCTGGCCAGGCTGCAGCTCCCACCTGCACAGAATGCAGCACAGCCTGATCAATTCTGTCCATCATGGTGACAGAAAGATCATTTGCTGCCCTGATCTCTCTGTGCTGTCTCAGGCTGGATGAGGGTTTGTTTCGCCTCCAACCAAATCATTACAACCCAGTGTTGTTTGTGGGCCAGTACTTCACCCTGCCTCAGCTCCAGTAAGAGGGATCAGAAAAACAGAACCAAAACAGCCTGCTTCTCTCCTGCTTCCCATAAATAAATATCATGATAAGTGCAAAGTCACTACAGAGGGCTCTGAAGCTGTCATGTTTGCTACATCATAGAAAAGCTAGGCAAGCCACCTTTTGTTTCCTTGCACTTTGTGTCTCACCCTTCCCATGGCTGGTGCACAGGCTGGCTAAGTATTGTGTTAAAAGAATTCTGGTTCTCAGCACCAAGGCAGAGGCACTCCAGCCTTGCCCCAAAACTCCCCCGAAATGCCTTCCTGCCTGCAAAGACACGTCATCCTACTAAGGGTTCAGCACCCCTTTCCCCCCCCTCATCGTGGAAAAATTAAGTCCAACATGCTGCGGGTGCTCTCTGCTCATTAGGGTACCTGGAAATGCAGTCAGGAGAGGTGAAAAGAGGACCAAGAGATGGATGCTGTTGTGGTGGAGAGCAGGCCGCAGGTTGGCAGGGCTTTATTTGGATGTCTAGTAACAAGTGAACATGGTGGGAAGATGCAGAGATCAGGCACAGGCAGTTCAAGAGAGGTTTGGGTGGATTAGGTTTTTGTTTGGGGTTTTTGCCCAGGGATCTGGATTTACATCTTCTTGTCTTTTCAGGAGTTCACCCGCCGTGCAATGTTGAGATGAAAACCACATTATCCTGGTCCTGGAGTTTATAATCCAGCTCACCCTGCAGGCCAAGAAAAAAAACAAGAAAAATGGTTTAAATGTTATTTCCAAAGACAAGTTCCAAAGAGAAAACAGCTCATAAAAAGATGGTGAGTGTTAGGGAGAGCAGAAGGGGACAGACTGATGTTTTCATCACAAGTGAAGGCGAGGGATCAGCCACGACACTGATGCCCATCACCCCACAGCGCCTTCTGGACCAGGGTTTTGACAGAAAAGGTGGTTGCCTGAGGCAGGAAGATAGCAAGGGGCTGTTTGTTGTCTGAGCACAACAGTGGGCTGAGAAGGGAAGACATTTACCAGGTACCTGTTTGGGTAGAAATCTCCCCATGGCCTTCACCTACCAGGCACCACCTGACTCCAGAGAAGGTGGTTCTGCCTGGGGCCCGGAGCTGTCAGTACCCACCACAGTCAGCCCGTGTGTGGGGGGACCCACAAGCAGCCAGAGGTGCAAAGTCCAGTGCCAGAGGCCAGGGGAAAAAGGGTAATCCCTCTTCAGATCCTGGCTGGCTGATGAGACTCAGCAGGTTAGAGACAGGCTCCAGGCTTCTGAACAGCCACAGCACAGGAGAGAGATCCCAGCCTGCCCCTTCCCCCTCAAATACGAGATGCTTTGCTTGGGGCAAGAATCAGAAATAGCTTTTCTGAGGGAGCAACCACAGAACAGAGAGAGCAATATTTTCAATAAAAAAAGTCAAACTGAAAGAGTATAGACCATTAGCTCCCAGTCTGCGTCGTTGATGAGTACCAAAATTCCTGGTCTCCTGCAGAACAGAGAGAAACAGAGAATTAGGATACAGGTCTGCTCAAAAGCTCCACAAACAGTTAAGAACAAGGGATGTCATGGCACAGATCACAAGCTGACTGCTTATATAGCCTAAAAGGAATCCTAGCATAGAGGTGGAACAGGTACAGTCTGTGCCTTTTCTAGATCAAATAAAGGAGAGGCAGGAGCAATCCCAAAGCTCATTTGAATCCAAACACACCATTCCCAAGGATGCTCCAGGATGCCTACATTTCCATACGATGTACAAGAGACAGGTAATTAAAACCCACGCACGACAGTAAAGCGTGGAGAGCTCGATGTGAAGGTAGGGAAAGCCATCCCAGTGCCACCACCACAGGCACTCAACACCCGGGATCCACTCTAAGGCCCTGATTCCGAGCAAAGGGATTCCCCCTCTTTGATCTTCAGTGTCCTGCAATTGTCTCTCCTGTTACCAGGGGACCTGACACACGCTTGAGCTCACAAAGGTCTGTGACGAATGTTAAACACCCCCAGCGCCACCCCGCAGTCAGGGATGGCTTGCACAGCTCACTCCGCTCCATTTCTCTTGCCTTCTTCCCCCCCACCCCCTCCATGAGGCTGGCCCCGTTTTGACAATAAAAATACATTTCCCAGAAGAATTATTTGTTGGCGTTTCTCAGAGAGACTGCTTCAGGCCCAGTGATGTCAGCAGGGAACGGACAGACCTGCTAAAACTCCTGGAATCGAGGATACAGGCACTGTTGCTCCAGGTGACAACAGAGAAAAAGACTATGTGGCCCCACTTCAGGTTTAAGGTTTAAAGATTTGGGGTGAGGGCTGCAAAAGATGCTCTCTGTGGACAGTGTGAGGTGTGGGTGAGACACCGCCCATTATCACTTCAGCAAATCCCATGTTTTCATGGTCATTAACTTACTTCTTGCAACCAACAGGGAAAAAAACATCCCAAACCATGGGGATCAACAGAGAAATACAAGGAGGATTCGTAACAGTTGTACTTACACAGATTCCCCTTGAATGAATAATTCTGGTCGCTCTTTCAACAGATTCTGTTTGATCCACTTGAGCAGGTTTCTGATATCCCCTGGAAGGAGAAAGGACAGGGTTTACAAACTGCCTGACGGCTCCTGGTGATGCCAGAGCAAAGTGATTGTTTATCCAGAAGGAGCAGATGAGGAGCATGCAGGATGGATGGGGATAGCTGCAAAGAAGGACTAACAGGATAGTCCCTCAGCAGCACCCCACAGGCAGTCCTGTCCCAGGGGAGCTCAGGGCTCTGCCACAAACCCCATGGTCTGGGCACAAGAGATTTCCCCCAGAAAACTCATCCCTCAAAGAATGGATGCAGCTCCTGCTGAAGCACCAATCCAGCAGCAGACTGCCAATGTTCAGATCTCTTTAATACGTCCCGTGTCCTGTGAGTTCCGCTATCACCCAACAAATTATGCCTAATTCTTTGTGTGCTTAATTAGATTTAAAAAGTCCACACAAGCAAGACTCAGAACCTGAAAGGAGTCAAGACAGACACTACCAGCACTAAACCCAGCAGGAACTCTTGGAGACATGAGCCCTGGGGCCCAAACCTGTCCATGCATTAGATACACATGCAGGCACTGGCCAGTTGTATTTTGGAAGCTTGCAGCATCCCTCAGCATCACACCTGCTGCTGTGGCGTGTTCCCCACGCTGTGCCTACTCCCTCCTTTTACACTTTGTGCTTAGAGCTTCTTTATTAAAGCTCAGCCTTTATCTTTCCATTTCAGTAGGTGACAGGAAGGATTTGTCTTCATGTAAAAAGAGGAGGAGACACTGCTGGCGGGTTTTTATAGTATCAATTTTACTTTGTGAGGCAAAAACAATTTCTTTAGTGATAGCATCAGTTAATTTCCTATTGGAGAGGTGAGAAAAGACAGAAGGAGGGGGGAATAATCCGTTACAGGGTTTAGAGAAGCTGACAAATTGCAATGTGGAGTTCTCCTGCATTTGCCTCTATATTTCACCGTTCCACAAACCACTTCATCATTCCGAATCCACAATCAGTTATTCTCCCGGGGCTCCTTTAAACAGCCCTTTGAAAGCCCCCAAAGAGTTTTGTTTGTTTTTGAGATGCAAGGAAGCTTTTTGAAGGCACAAATCCACAGTGAGGGCTGGGGCCCTGCTCCAGGATGAGCAGGGAGGGCTGGCAGGATGGGCTTCCAAGTCTGTCTCACGTGTGGTAAGATCGCTGTAGTCACAGGGAACCTTTCCAAACGTGCCTCTCCAAGGTAAATTCACACTGTGTACCATCCCCTGTGTGTCTGCTTCATGACCAGCAAAAATAAATCCATGTATACTGGTTCCACTCAGCCCAGGATTTTACAGGATCATGAATGTTGCACAAAGCAGAGCTGGGGTTCTCCCAAATCATATCACCCCCATTGCTTCTGTCACACCAAGGATGAACAGCCCTGGTGTAGGCAGGTGCACAGCAACTAGGCAATGGGGATATGTCCATCTGAAGCAGATGGGGGCCTCTTTTCCCAGGGAAAGGGGGATGCTCTGACATTCCCTGTATTCCTCCCACTTTCCCAGGGCATTGGTACCTCCAGCCTGTCCCCAACACCCCAACCCCACCACAGGGCTGCCTGCAGCATAACAGGTATTACTGCCTCTGAGCATTGGATCACTCTGATCAGGGCAAAAAGACCTGCTTTGTGCCTTAAAACTGCCCGGTGAGCGGGATCACCTGCCTGGGGCCAACCCACGATTGCCTTATAATGATATGCAGTTAAGAGCACAAAATAGACCATTTTCTGCCTCTTTCTTAGCAACATGCACCAGGGACAGCAAGCACTGCTCAGAAGGTGTGTGTGTATACATATAGAGGTATTATATATATATTTATATTTATATATATATATATATACACCCACCACAGTGGGTCCAGCAGCCACCAAAACGAGTCAACTGTATCTGCCTTTCCCTGAAAAATGCTGCTGCAGTGTCAAGCCCTCAGGATCTCACACCCAAAAGGCTCTCACTCTCCATCACCAAGAAAGGAAAGCAAGAGAGGAAGGGAGATGGGAGAGGAGGCTTGGGGAGGAGGAGAAGGAGGAGGAGGGGGGTGTGAAGGGGACACCGGCCCCACCGCAGCACCGCCCGCGAGCTGTTTCATATTTATGCACTTGCGGCGGGGCACACAACAATGAGCTGTGCCATACACCATTCTCCTCGCGTGGAATAAGCAGCCCCCTCCTCTGGGACCTTTCAGGAGAGATCATTTAAACAGAAACACGCTGCACCAGCTGGATAAAAGACAGCCACCTAGGAGCAGCCTGGACGGAGGGGGTGAGAGGACTGATTTATTCGAGGCTGAGCTGGAAGACTCCCTCACCCCATCTCCTTCCATAATAAATGTTATTTTCAGCCCCACCTGAGCCTACATTCATTTACTCCTACCCAGAAGTCACGTACACACATACTGAGGAATTTAGACAGTAAGGAAAAAAAAAGATACCCCTGTGCATGCCTGGAGCTCCCCCACTCCAAAAGGCACAAAAATTAAGACCCTTTCTCCACCGCCAACCTTAAAACATAATACTTTCATCTGCTTTATCAGCACTGACTTTTTTCACCTACCTTCATGTCTCTACACTCTGTACACCAATATTACTAGAACAAATCAATTATAAAGGATGACAAATGACCACAGCCACACTAAAACCATCTCCCACAAGTAAGATATTGAAAAGGAACAAGATTACTTGCATTGCAAGTGGTCTTGGGAGAAGCCATCTTGCAGCTCAGCACCTTCAACAGCAGTGTTGATCAACAGCTCAGGACTCTGTATGTTCTCATGATGGGAGTAGTAAGAGGTAAATTATAGCACAAGTGCTTATCTCTTACAGTTGACACACATAGGACATTTTCTTTCTGATATTATGGTACAGGTCAAACAAGTTCCCAGCATCCTGGGCCAAGGATTTGCTGTGCAAACAGCAGGTCCTCTACTGATGACACAAAAGGAAGGAAAAAAATCTCAGCCTGGTCAGGCACCACAACTGCTGAGAAGTTAAACCATCATTACAACACAGCAATTTCACACTCATGTTGGTTTGAAGCTGGTCCCCATCACAGAACAGAGCTGTTTGGTATTGGCAGGAGCACAGTTATACTACAGGTGCTGTCATTTGGCTGCAAAACCCACAGTGGGGAGGCTCAGGTTAGAGCAATATAGCATTTTGCTCCAACATCACCAATGCAGGCCCAGCTCATCCCAGTAATGATATATTTTATCTGCTGCGTGGTCTTAAATGAAATCGTTTTGTAGCCCACTCAATTTCAGCCACAGCAAACAGATATCCACACCAAAAAACACCCTCTAATTCTCATTAACTATTTTCACCTGTGGCAATAAGAGAGCAAGCGGAGGAGAAAGACCCAGCTGGCCCAGGAAGCTGCAAGATTCTCAAACTGCAAAGGAAGGACTCAAGCACATGGTAGGAAATCCCTGTCTTATCTGTATACACAGACAGCTTCTGTTGCCTGTGCTAACAGTACAACAGCCCTCTACAAATTCTCATGAAAAATAATCTAAAGTTAATTAAAAAAAAAGAAAAACTGACAAATGTTTGAGAAAACTACTTCATTCAAGTGCACAGATGGGAGCTTAAGCCCACAATACATGCAGAGAACAAGTCAGCCCATGAAACGCAGCGCTCAGGAAAAGGAGGTGACACAAAGTCACTGCCTTCTCATGCAGGAACTGCAGTGAGTACACACAAAACCCAACAGCCTCAGCTGCTTCTCAGCCCAGCTGCATCACAGACACTCCTGGTCGTGGCAGACAGACCTGCACAGCCTACCCTGCCCTCCTGTGAATCCTCCAAGGCCTGATCTTCTGCATTACCCCAACTGTTCCTTCCTGAAGAATCTGCTTGAGCTTCCTCTGCCACTGCAAAGCATCGAAGACTCCATTTTAGCACTGCCTGGAACAAGAGCCAGAGTTCATGTGCACCCTCAAAACCAAGGCTGAAAACCATAGATCTTTCCCAGCTCAATAAAACCTCCCAGGCCTGACAGATTCATCAGTGATAACTCAGCAAAGAGGGCACTTGTTGTGTGGAGAGAGAAAACAGGTGCCTTGAATAAGAAGCACCAAGCTGGGTGTTGCACTAGAAGGATCTCACTTTGAACTGATAAATGTGCAGAAACACAGAAGGATTTTGTGCAACTGTGATAGCAGTTGACACAGGCACACAGCTCTTGGCTTCCTGGGAGCTGCACAGGTCACTGGCAGATTCACACACACAGGGACCAGACACCTTAAAATCCACATTCAAACTTGCACAACACACATAGTACCTCGAAGGGCACCCAGGAGGAATAATTACACCCATATTCCTGCCTTGGCTGCAGAACCAGGAGCATTTCAGGGAAATAGGGGAACCCTATAAAGGCTGAACCATGGCAAATTCCCTTCTGGTCTGCAATAAAGAAGATATATGCAGCACTGGTCACTAAGGGGTCAGTGCTGCGAGAGCACGGCGCTTTCCCGGGCTGCCTGGAGGATCCCTCCCTGTGGGGTACCATTTCTTTGACCCAGAATAAGATCATTTATCATACTGACCATGGCTGAGCTCCAATTTGCTGAGGTCACTAACTCTGGACGAGCGCTGCTCCACCCACATTCTCAGCCACAGGCCTGTAACCATGACAAAGCCCCTTCCCTGCCGCTCCTCTGCCATTATTCCCCCTCCCTGCATGGAAATGTATGGAAAGACAATTTGTAGGCCCCTTTCCCTGCTTAAGCAGCTTGTTTTTAAAACACGAACCAGCTCCCAATATGTGCTGCCCCCTCCAGGTGCACAACTCTTTTGGATCCCAGGACCCTCCACGAATCTGCTCTCTAAAAGAGCTCAAAACCTGATCAAATGGATCCTTCTGACTCCTCCAGTCTCCCATCTGATATGCAAATCTTCCTCTGAAGCAAGACCACGGTGTGCCATAAACTGCAGAAGACCTGGAATAGCTGATATAAATGGAGTCACAGGCAAATGGGTTTGGGACTATGCAGAGTGAGAAGCCAGGCAAAATTCTGCAGCAAGCAAGAGCAAAATCAGTTTCTCTGACAAATGCACAAGTCAATCCTGTCACACACTGGATTTAAATACTAGGGAAGAAATTAGGGGTTAACTACCAGGCATAAGTCAGGCATAAGAGAATCCCAATTGTTGCTCTAATCTCTTCTTGTCTGCTTCAAACTAACACCAAGGTCTTGGTTTCTCTAATTTTTAATTCCTTTATCACATCTTTTTCTTGCTTCTCAGCTAAAAGAGCAACACTCTTCTTCATTTTCTTCTGTCCACAAAATGGGAAGGGATCACAGAGGTCTTCCACAGCCTTCCTGTTAGCAGTGAAGACTCAGATCCCAGCTATCACTCAGCAATTCTCAGCTCTGAGGTTTTAATCACAACACTCATAAACTGCAGAGGAGCTGCTTGGGGGTCTTCCACTCCCCACAGATTGCTGGTGGGAGAACACAAGTTCAAGAGATCTCCAATCCCACTGCTAGCCAGCAGCAAGCCTCCAGATCCATCAGCTCCCATGACAAAAAAAAGCAGCTCTGAGCTGATTCTCAGGGTAAACCTAATCCCTCCTCATTTCCAAAGTCAGAGCATCTAATCCTGTAACACCCAACGCTATTGTCACTTCAGGCTCCCCAATAAATGCCAGTGCACCAAACTGTCTCTTTTAATTAGGATCACAGATCACTAGTGCAGGCCTAGGGTCTTGCCTCTCCTTCAAAATTGTCAAAGGAAGGAACTGAGAGAGCCTCAAAGACCATCACCCCAAGCAGCCAAGAACCAGCCTGGGGATTGCACACATTAAAAAACACATCTCCTTAGCAGGCCCTGAGATTTTTATATCTCTGCCAGCACAGAATTATTCTCAACAAGAGGCCATCCTCAACCTTGTCTGCTCAGATTTTAAGAGCTTGAGCAGTGTAGAGTAGCTACCAAACCCCAAGGAGACTGTGCCATGGTCTAATAGTTTTTGCAGTCAGGAATCTTCTGCTAATGCACTAAACTCCCATTTCTTCATTCCTCCCTATCAATCTATGCTAGATGATATTGCATCACCCTGGCTATAATCTGTCCTTCCCAATGATAAAGGAGATATCCCACCTCATCACTTTTCTATTCATTTATCCTGTTTAACCTTGAATGTTACTGGTTAATCTTTTTTTAAGCTCTCAGAAAGACAATTCAGAGAATGCATTACTAACCACTGGCATAAAGCTTAGCCAAAACCCAGCAAACTGAAAATTTCCCTCTCTTCCCTTTTCCTGATTTCTGAGTTTTGGGTGTGTGCACAGGCACCAAGGGTTAAAAATGAAAACTTACTGCTATTATTACTGTCAAGAGCTGACGTGAGACCCCAGACCACGGAGGAAGGTGGCTGCTCCTGCCAGCATGCAGAGGGATTCCCTGGCAGCCTGGCACTGCTCTGCATGCAGCCAGCCTGGCCGAGGGAATCCCCTGGGCTGGGCTCTCCGTGGCACTGCCAGCTGGATCAGAAAATGTCTTGAAGTCAACTCCTTGCCCCCCTCCCAGCCTGGCTGGTGGCTGGTGTCCCCTGTGGCTGCTGGATGAGTCAGTGTCTCAGCTCAGGAACTGCCATGATTTTATTCCCCTAAATACGGAAATCGCCTCTTGCTTTTGGGCTCAGATCTGCTTTGCTATTATTAGACTTTCATACAGGGCCAAGCACCACTAAACCGATTCCTGTCCACCCAAACCAGCCACCCCCACAGATACTCCAAGCCCCTCAGTCTTACTTGAAAGGGGAAAAGAAAGGGCCAGTGAGATGATCAGGGTGGAGAAGAGGGGGGGTAAGATTTACAAGTGAATGGAGGTAAGAATGGAGCAGTTTGTGGGATAAAGGGGCTGCGGAGGGAGCTTTACAGATGTGCAGAGGGACGGCGGCTCATTGTTTAATTAAGCAGAAAGTGGCTCTTTTGAAAAGCAATTTTGCACAGGAGCTCTGAGCTCAGCAAACAACTCCTGCGAGTGAGGGCAGGAGGAGAAAGGAACAGCTGGCCCGGAGCCGTGTGAACCGCATGCTAAGCGGTTTAAAGGGCCCGGATCCTCCTCCCCAGCCCTGCTCCGCTGCCACCCTCTGAACAGCGCTGTCAGCACGGCAAATCCCACCGAGAGAACAGAGGGAGCGCGGGGAGGGGGGTGGCACAGGGGGGCTGTCCTGCTAGGTGTCCACACTGCAATACAGCGGCCGGGAGGGAGGGAGGGTGTAACAGCCAGGCTTTGTTATCCCCGGGATTTGGTCACACACAAGAGCTGGTTTCTCAGTGCCTGGGAAGCTCCTTCCACAATGAGCCGGGATGAGCTTGATCGGGTACCGCGGCTCCACGGCCCCTGGGAGGGTGCGGGGACTGCTCCTGGGAGGAGGAGCGCCTGTCTCCCTGTTCCCTCGGAAGAGATCCGTGGTCTCCCTGGGGCAGGGATTGGGAACCGGAGCTGTGCCCGCAGCCAGGACGGGCTCACACGTGGCAGGGAGCGCTCGATCCGGCTGCAGCATCGCACGGAGATCGCACCGGGATCGCAGCTGGCTCCGGGACTGCAAACACGCTGCAGGATCCTGCAGGAGCAGCCAGGATCCAGCCTCAGCTCCCACCCCGTGTAACCCACCGAGTGCCCTTCCCTTGCCACCAGATCTATAATTTCCTGCCTAAGCGAGACGCACGAGTAGGATGCTCAAGCAGGGGGACTAAGCCAGGTCCTTTGAGAGCTGCGAGTACCACACGCTGTGGTTAAAAAGGTTTGACTGCATAAAGTTTTCCACAGAGCTATGGGGTTTTTCTTCTCATCGTTCTCCTAATAAGCCTCTGCATTACAAAATATATTTTTATTCTTCCTTTGGAGCAAGCTTTAAAATGTTAGGAATAATAAAAAACGCAATAAAACATTCCAGAGTATTAATGACTTAACTACAATGTGCTATGTAGCAATAGCACTGGGCACTTACAACTTACAACGAGCACCAACTGGCACTCTCGATTTGACATGTTGTTCTGGCACAGCACCCCAGTCAACCCTGAACACATGCCATGCTGTATTTTTTAAGCCCCTCTGCCTGTAGCACAGGTCTGATCTCTCGAGATCCCCAGGCGCTTTCCTGAGAAGATGAATGTTCCCAAGTCCCCAGCAGGCCTCCATGCTGTGCAGAACAAGGCCCCAGGAAAGCAAAGCTCTTGAGGAGCAGACCATGCTCTTCTCTACAGGGATTCAACATAAGCAACACATGGCAGAATATTTTCATTTTCCCCTCTAAAAAAATATATTTGATTAGCAATGGGCTTTTTTCCCTGGGGCTTTGGTAGAGGGAAACTACAAACAATTACCAAAACACACTGATTAATAATTTATCCTTCCAGACTTCTAGGTGCCAAATCACAGTGTGAACTGTTGATTAGCCCAGAAGGTCCAAGTGAGCATTGATGAAACTGGTCACTGCTGCTCCAAAAACACAAGTCTCACCACTGACACCACAGGAGAAGCTGGAATTCAAAGGACTGCAAGCAGCCTGAAGCACAAGTGCCAGAGACTTCATGCAGCACAGCCCCAGCCTCTGGATACAACATCCAGTAGGCTGCACAGCACAGAGGGTTCCTAAACACTTTCATCAGCACAATGCTAATGAGCTAAACCTGAAATGACTACAAGGGTTAAACAACACCAGTGCCTTCCTACCCTCCCAACAGCATCCATGCAACCGGCATGGCCAAGACAAATCCACCACTGTGAGTCCCAGTGAGATGGAGGAAGGAGCTCCGGCATCACTTGCAGAGCAGTCATACAATGATCTATTTGATTACTGAAGCACTTGGTTAAATTACTGTGGCTTGTTTCAGGAGGAGGCTGCCAAATACATTTTCAGTTTTTAATCTAGGGTTTCTCTCTTTTATGCTCCATTGTCTCTAACAGCCTCTTAGATGCTTGAAAATAAAGTTGATTTCCCTGCCAATTTAATCCTCTCTCCGTGTGACAAATATTGTTATTCCCCCAGCTGCTTTCTCCCACACACACTGTTTTCATGCAGAAGAAGCCAACAGGGCATAATGCCTTTAGATCCTCTAAAAGCATTATCAGTGAGATCATCTGAATAGCCAGCAATTTGGGGCAAGATTCTTGTTTAACTTGAGGTTTTCTTTCTGCAACAGCTCTAGAAGATTACACAGTCCTGCACAAAGTGTGGCTGAGGTTGATCTGCTGGCCTATGCACATCACATCTCTGCAAGTTCCTACCAGGTAGCAACTTCAACAGGCAGGCTGAGGCAGCTCTGCTTTGGCAATTAAGAACTACTGTTCAACTGACATGAGGATACAGAAAGCTCCTTAGATAATAAAAATAGGTCCTGCCACATGGTTGTACCCCCCTGTGGCTTGCTCTTGTCCCATTTGCAGCTTCCTTCCTCCTGCCTTTCCTAATCCCTCCAGAGTTCATCTCCAGGTATCAGAAAAGGACAGAGTACCAAATCAAATCTTCTTGATAAAGTTAACTGGATGTGGAACCCACTTACTTTCCACCTAGTGACGTTACCAGGAAAAAAGAAATGATCACATAAAGAGTTGGTTCAAGCAATATTATTACTCAGAGAACACTGACTGTCCCTGTCAACTATGGAGCACAGTTTATCACGTAAACATCTGTAGGTATTTCTTCACATTATTTTCCAACTCCCCCACCTCTGGGATACATATAAAAATGCCTAAACAATTAAAATATAGCTGAGTCCAATGTCCTAGAGAGAAGCAGCTCCTCTGCAAAAAGGAGGACAAAGACAAAAATAACCTAGGGAGAAAGGAAGACTAGGTAAGAGGCCAAAATGGCCAAAAATAAGCTTAGCAGATAATGAAATCACTTTAAATGGGGTTAGAAGTGCAGGTCTTCAAGCAGTGTTCATACTGTAGATCCTTCCCTGGAGTGCTCAGTGATGGACATCCTGGGTACGGTGAGCAACAGGATGTGCTGAGTAGAACTGAGCTGTTTTATTTCTCTAATCATTGCAATTCTGGCTGCATGAGGGCAGCAGGGAACATGCTGTATGTAACTCCTTATTTACCCAGAGACAAGTGAATTAGACTTTCTTAGTGTGAACCAGGGAAATACATGGCATTAGGAACAATATAAAATTGCATGAACTTACCAACTTTCTTATTCACATGTTTCTGATATGATTCTATTGATTCCTCACCACTACCACTTAATGGTCTTCTGGAAATATTATAAGGGGTGCCAGACATTAACCCCACATCTGCCTGTCTCATCCCTGTGCTGGAAAACAGGGCAGCAGGAAAAGCTGGGAGCAATAACATGTTAGATGAATCTGGAATAAATTACTGGAGATCATAAGTTTGAACCCTGAGACTGAGACAGACCTTCAGGGAGAGATTTATCCTTTAGGATAAACCCACATCCTAATGAAGTCCACAGAAGTCTTCCCAGCATCTTGAAGTGGGAATGGATCAGGCCACAAACAACTGCAGGGTTAGAAGAAGCATTTTTTGGTGTTAACACCCTCCCTTCCCCTGGCAGAAATAAACATCTCCTGTAATAACCCCTTCTTCCTGAGCATGATTTGAACACCACCAATGCAGTGAGTGTTACTGGGTATTTTAAAATTACAGAGCACTGAAGAAAATTATGCTCTATCTCCCAAGTTTATAAACCAACTAAATGAGTGTTTTAGCATTTCTTTAATACCTTCCATTTAAGGATCTTAAGTGCTTTCACAGTGCTGGAATTTAATGCTGAACTCTCTTGTGATACATGAAAGTATCACTACTCCTTCACTAGCAGCAGGGGAAAGTTAAGCAGCACAACTAAACTCACAAAGCAAAGCAGCATCAGGTCATGTTTCTGGAGCCTTAGTCCCTGTCCTTACCCACAAGATAACACAATATTCCAGTGCTCCTATTATATCTGAATTACATGTACTTATGTCCAAGCATCAAAAGCACTTCCACCAATCTCTAATTACTTCCAGGCACAGCAAGAAGATTTCAGGCCTGAAGGTTCCCAGCACATAGATTATGGTATTAGCCATTCATGAGATATGATTTAACATTCCCTGATGCTTTGTATTATTTCAGTTTATAATCCCACTCAAATATTATAAAGCGGTGCTATCTAGCTGGAAGAATTCAGAACATACCTGTGGCAAAATTACATTGCCACTGAAGGATGCACACACACATAGGTCAGTTAGTGCAGCACTGTTCAGCATTAATATTCCAAATTATGTTTATCCCTGGGACACTCCAGTCCTGTTTTATATGGTAGAGAAGGCTGAAGGCACCACATCCAGCATCACACTTGAGCATTAAGTTTGCTGTTTTCAACTGCAGTTAATATAAAGTGATTATCTATACTTGAAAGTCAAATAAGTAGGTAAAATAGATTTATGTTACATTGCCATGCTTCCTTCACATATCTATACATACATACATATATATATACATACACACACACATATACATATATATGTGTGTGTGTGCCTTCTGGAAGCCTCAGAACAGGCAGGATAAAACAAAGGAGATAAGAGGTTATTGGTGCTAGAAGTGCCAAGCAAGACAAGCACAGACTTGATGGGAACATCCAGAAGCTGTTCTCTGTCCAGGAGGAGGGATCCAAAAGGTTTAAGGAAGGACTCAATTCTCAAGTGCTTAGAGGACAGGAAAGATGCTCAGGCTTTGAGGACTAACCCCAAGCTACCTTATCAACAGCACATCTGAAAGAGCTTTTACAACACTTTGATCCTTGTTGCTAACCAAAAGGGCTGTACAAACCAGCTCTGTTTCATCTGTTGTCATTCTTTCAAGTTACCCACCAGGTTCTGATACTCACAAGGCTCTGGTTGACAGGGCAAAGTCACCTGATGCTTTTTGACACCATCAAACAAGAGTTCTGCACCACCTCTGAAACAAAAACAATGAGCCACTGAGATTCTGCTTTATTGTCAGAAGAAAGACAGCACAAAAGAGGCGATTTACATGGATGCCACAGCAGGGAAAACAAATGACACAGACTATATTTAGCACAGGATTCCCTTTGTCCTTTCCCCCCCCTCTCACAAACCACAAGTTCCTAGGGGGAGCTGCCAGAACCCATCACCAGTATGACCAGGAGGCTCTGCTGTGGGCCAGGACCCCTCAGTGCCAGGCATCACCCCAAGGGAACAGGACCATGGTCCCCATCTCCAAGTGCTCACAAACCTACACAACATTCCAGCCACCACGACAGGTCCACTGTCACTCATCCCTGACATCTTTTAGCCAGAAGTCTTGAAAATTCAGCATTCCCCTGGGATAAATACTCCCCCAGTCTCCACTTGTGAACACAGAGAGAGAGGAAATGACTCACACTGTGTTACAGAGCAAGTCAGGGTCAGCAGCCCCTGACTCCTGGAAACCCTTTCTTGATCTACTGACCACAGAAATGCTCCTGAGAGAGGGGCTTGACTGGGGGAAGCAAGTGGTGAGGATGACAAGTTAAAATATAAATTAAAAAAATCCTCCTCCACTAAAAACCTGATGAACATCCCTCTTCTGACACTCGGAACACACTGAGGGATCAGGTAACAAGTGATGGCCTCTGCAAGCATAGGAGATCAGGTGTGAGCAGCACGTGCAGAGGCTGGTCCTCATGCTGGAAAAGAGTGGGATTTAAACTGGGTCCAGGCACCTAAATTTAGGTTCTTCAAAGAAATAATTAATTTTTGTAACTGCAACTCAGAAGCCTCAGCAGGACCCTCATCTACACTCCTTTTCTGGAAAAGAATAACTGTGAAAATCTGAAGCTTTATCAACATCAATCCATGTTCATGCTGCTGTAAGGCCAGAGGCCAAACTCAGCCTCAGATTATAAAACTTTATCAAACATGGATAATAAACACAAGAGCTACTTTAAGATATGGGACACAACAGCAGAGAGTGTGAGTTTTCCACTCTAAACTGAATTCTGGAGTGACCAGGGTTTCAACAACTAAAAGATCTTTAAAAAACTCAACTCAATACCCAACTGAGGCAGAAAAATGACCAACCCATTTTCAAAGGGCACGTAGCTGTGGCAAAATGTTCTTCCAGCTTAAATGCAATTACTTCAGAAAAAAAATCTTCTTATGAGGTTCCTTTCCAGAAACTCACTGGTGCTTCTCCTCCCTTGGAAACCAACACAATAAAGAAAAACGTTTAAACCCAACCAACCCCCACCTAAACACCAGGAGAGATAGACCCAGACGTTCCTAAACTCCTTTAAACCCAACATCTAAAAGTGCCACAGTGGGTTTTCTTGGCTCTGCTGGGGCAGAGCACAACAGACCCCTTGTTGTGCCCTCGGCAGCACTACTTATATGCAGCTCCCTAAAGAACACTCTGTTGGTGCTCTCCCCCCCAGCTCACCACAAACAGCTACCCCCAAATTGAAGCAGCGATTTATTAAACACCAGCCGAGGTCCAGGGGAGGGAACGAGTCACAACAATGACATGAAAAACATTTTTTCATGTAAGGAAAACAAGGTCACGCTTTGTCGAGACGGGAGATGTAGATTGCAAGATAAGGTCCTTCTGTCCCGCCCGAGCCGTGGGGGACTCAGCTGTGGTGCCCACATAGAGAGCTCATTTATGCATTTCCAAGGGAAGCAAAAACGCATCTCACTCTTCTGGGAAAATTAGGGGAGTTCGCTGCAGCTGGAAGCGGGAAAGACTGAGGGGGGGGATTCTTAAGGAGAGGAGTATTTAAAGCGTTATGGCGTTTGTGTGTTCGGGAGAGGGTGGGAAAAAGCTAATAAATAGCAGCCTTTTAGCTGCTGCTAAAAGGAGGCTTTAACGAAATAACACAAGTATTTCCACAAATATGCATGGCGTCCACTGCTTTAAGTTCTCAGGGCCGGAGTGTGAGCACGGCTGGTGCCACAGCAGAACGGGCTGGGAAGGGAAACGCGGCCGAGCGCGGACGCGGCTGTTTGACAGCGACACAGCGGAGACACAAAGCACGGCGGGGCACGGGCACACACACAAACACACGTACCGGGGAGGGAAAGGGCCGAACAACGAGCGGGAGGTTTTTAAAAATAATTTTAATAATTACAAAAAAGAAAAAAAAATAGAAAAAGAAAAGAGGTTGAAAGTGGAGAAAGGGAAGTATTGGCACAGGTCGCTCACATAGAGACGGCAGCGAAGCCGCGGGGCAGGCGGGTAGGGAGGCCCGGACACCCCCGCGGCAGGGCCCGACCCTCCCCTTCACCGAGGGCGGCCGCTCCCACCACCCCGGCCCGCAGCCCCGTANGGGGGATGGAGGGGAGGCCTGGACAGGGATGGGGATGGGGATGGAATAGGGATGGGGGTAGGGATGGGATAGGTATAGGGATGGGACAGGGATGAGGATGGGGATGGGATAGGGATGGGGATGGGGATGGGGCTGCCGGGAGAGCCCCCCTGAGGGGTTCCCACAGTGCTCGGCAGCACAGCCTGTGTGCCCCTCGCTGGCATGATTTTCAAATATCTGGGCGCTGGCACGGCGTGGTGGCACTTTAAAGTACCCATTTCTGCACTGAGTTCAGGCCTCGCTGCGCACAGAGCTCCCTTGGTGTGTGCAGAGCCCCCTTGGCATGCCCAGAGCCCCACACAGAGGCCCCTTGGCATGCCCGGAGCTCCCTTGGTGTGCCCAGAGCCTCACACGGAGCCCTCTGGGTGAGCCCGGAGTGCTGGGCCTCCGCGGAGGCAGGAGCTGCAGCATGGATTTGCCACAGAGGCTTCCCAGCAGCCAAGCTGCTGAAACAAGATATGTTCCACCTCAGCGTAAGGAAGAACTTCTCTCCACTGAGGGTGGCAGAGTGCTGGGACAGCTGCACCAGGAGGGCGTGGATGTCTATGGAGACATCACCTGGGCATGCTGCTGTGTCACCTGCCCCAGGTGGCCCTGCCAGGGCAGAGGGTTGGACTGGGTGACCTCCAGAGCCCCCTCCCCACCCACCCTGGTGACTGCAGCTCCTGAGGGTTTGCTGGGTGAGACCAACACCACCTCCTGTGATAAAGCTCCTGTGCCAGGGGCGGCTCCTCACCCCCTCCTGCTCGGGCAGCGCTTCCCAGCGAGCCCTGTCCCGCGTTAAGCAGCGTGGCTCACATCTGTCGCCTGTTTGCTCTGCCCGCGGTCCCCAGAGGAGCCCGGCGCAGGCGGGACGCGGCCATGGCAGTGACAGCTGGGCTCTGCCTCTCCCCTATGGCACAGGGCACTGGTGGAAACACCCTCCGCCCTCCCTGCGCTCCGCAGAGGGCTCGGGCTTGGACAAAATCCACGTACGCGTGCACACATGCACATAGAAATGTAATAGCTATGCATATACATGATGCATTATGTGCAAGGGGCATAAATTTACACAGACAGATTGCTCTTCGTTTATGCTAACGGGGGTCAGAGCACGCCTAACCCCGGGAGCAGAAGGTGGTGCTGTTTGTAATGGCCTTTTGTTCTCCAAGGAGATCATTCTCTGGGCTGGGCCCCAGGAAGGGCCGGGCCCTCACAGATGAATGCTGCCTTCGCTGCCGGGGTTACATGATGGCAGCGACGTGAAGCTGTTGACCGTGGTCTTCATCCTGAAATTCCAGATGGATTTCAAATATCTCTAAATCCCGAGGCTTTTGAGGACCTCAGAGATATAGCCCAGGATGGAAATGTATGGAAAAGCAGACAAGGAAAGAAGCTTTAGACAAAAGTCTTCCTTCTGTACCCTTCAGAAAAGACTGAAGCGTTCTGTGTACAGGGGAGCTGGTAATCTCCACTTCAGATCAGTGTTTGCAGTTATGGTTTTGTATGAGCTATTCTTCCTTCCAGAAATCATTCATGAGGCCAAATAAAAGGAGAACTAGCTCCTAAAAGAATCAAGTTATAGAAATACAACAATTTCTTACAGATTTAGTATTAGTACCTCCCCCAAAAGCAAAAATAAAAGAAATGGAACAGTAGACATAAATACCCATTTGGCTCATTCAAGCATTCAAAGCTGGTTACTGCTAACAATTGTCCTGGTCAGTGACCACAAGAGATATGGGGGATATTTTTATGAACATTATGTGCTTGGGAGAGGAGCGAGTCATGTCTCCATGCTGGGTCCTGAAATCAGAGCACCACAAATTCTCCAGGATATGCTCAGAATGGGGAAAGGGAACACATAGTCTCCTTAAGAAAGTGTAATGCTGGCATCGCTGAAGTGCTGGAAGCATGGATGGTGTTTGATTAACAGGCACATAAAGGAGAACCAGGTACAGACAAGGCTCCTGCCTGGAATGTGTACACTGTGTTCAGCTCGCAGTAACACACCCCATCTATCGCCTCATCTCAGCCCAGCAATGTGTCACTGTGCTTTACTTAAGCTAAACTTCTCTTTTGATGCCCAGTTTTCCAGATCTTGGAGATCCCTCCCTTGCTCCCAGGTGTGGTCAAGACCAGGTAGGTGTGGTGCCCATCCTGGTTATGTGGGGCAGGAGACCACAGACCAAGGTCTCTGCCTGCACCTGCCTCTCCCTTCCCACAGAACCAGCCGTGACAGACAAAGGAACAGGTTGGAAATTGAGCCTGGCAATAAAGAGAGGTTAATTTCTTTTGTCTCAGCCCTGTCTTCTGGACTTTTCCTGCCATTTGCATGCTTTCTGTCTCCCCCAGGGTGCAGAAGGCACATGCCTCTGCCCCTCCTCTGAGGGTTTATTCTGGAGGAAATGGTTGAGGTCGCCATCACGTCCTTCAGGGAAACGTGGTTTATAAATACAGCAGGGCCCAGCGCTACGAGGAGACATTTTATCAGAGAGCCCCGGCCTGACGATTCAATTATTTTTCAATAAAACATCAGGGGAATGCACAAACAGCTGCTCGCATCCTTCCACACAGCAAGTCAAACTTCAAGGGGAACAATAGCCGGCGAAAGGGGAGCCATCGCGGAGGCGGCGACAATGGGTTTCCTTACTCGGGGCTTTGTTTGATTTCCCCGTCTCAGTTTTGAACTCCCTGCGAGGGGGTAGGACGGGGAGAGGGGGAAGCAGGCAGAGGGGAAGGAGGGTCAGTGGGAGTTAAAGCCTTTTGCAGCCTTTCTCTGCCATTCATGTGGTAATTGGGTGTCAAGCAGAGATCAGTAAGATGGAGCCCGGCCTCTGTGCCCGGGTTAAACTGCAGCAGAAAGAAAGTGGGAGCTGAACCGATGGAGGCCTGAATGTCATTAGGGCGGAGGAAGCGCCTGTCCCCAGGAGGAGAGCCCTTCTGCCGGAGCGGGGCCGCTTCCCATTCAGGGCATCCCTGAAAGCGGCCAGACAAAGCGGGAGCGCGCCCGAACAATGCCGCACCCCCGGCTCTACCTTCAATAGGGAGATCTAAACAGGCGTTTAACCTCCAGAATAGCTGAAAGTGATACTCAAAGCCCAGGAGGTGGCTCGCCCGCTGCTGTTGGCCTCTTCCTGCGGCCGAGCCAGAGGCCACTTGGATGGCCGGAGGAGGAGGAAGGGTCTGGCTGCGCTCAGCTTCCTCGGGCCTCTCGGGGCTGTGCAGGGCCCTTGAAGGTCGGGGAAGGTGTCACCTCCAGGGCAGCATTGGACCACAGCTCCTGCTTGGGCTGGCAGGGTGCCGGGAGCCTTGGGGAGGGATGCTCTGCACCCTCGAGGATGGGGCCAGAGGAAGGCAGGGCTGTACCCAGGAGGGGGATGCAGCACAGTAGGTGTCATATCCCACTACAGGATTCTGGGATCATTTGGCAAGGGATCAGGGAAGGTCTGGGCAACGATCCTCCCATCCTGAGCAGGAAGATGTCCTGGACTCAGACAGCATCACCATCGCCTGCCGTTCCCAGGGTTGCCAGCCTGTACTGTGTGATCCCAACTGCCCAAAGCTCTCCTGGAGCCCGGCCCGGCATCATCTGTGTCGGTGGGTGAGATTTTTAATTAACCAGGAGAAAAGCAGGTCAAACCCCAGGTTATTTTGGAAGGTGGGATTTGCCACTGAAATGGGCCAGTCTCAAAAACAGCAGAGCAGGACCCGTCCCTGCTGCCTGAGCCTCACCCTGCAGCACAGCCCTGCTCTCCACACTGTCCAGGAGCTCAGCAGCCCTCATAAAGCCTTTGGAAAGCTGCTGTCCCTTCCCTCTGACACAAGATGATGAGATCTCCACAGACCATCATTTTGGTGGAATCCCAGGGCACACAGCCCCTTCAGACTGAAGGGGGAGAAGCCGCCCCTGGCCCTGCTCTTGGTTACACTGGAACCACTCAGGGGAATCCAGTATTTCCATTTCTAAAGAGTACACCAAAGGATAGTCCCTTCTTTAATTCAGAGTATTTCCCTGTCTCTGCTTAAAGGCAAAGTCAGCTCCCCAGCGTGCAGAGCAGGCGACTGTCATTGTTTGGGAAGGCTCCAGCACACCAAGAGTGGCAAGAGGAGGCTGGAGAGATGCAGCATTAAAGATTGTCACCGACTCTGTCAGCAGCAAAAATTAATTTCAACCGCCAAGGTCCTGAGCAACTTGCAAAGCCCTCACCTGCATTAAAGCAAAAATGCAGTCCAGTTTTGCACAGTAAGTATGGCCTGGCTGAACTGGATCCAGAGCTGGAAAGAGATGCTGCTCAGAAATAAAGTTGCCACATTTTTTTTCATGATATTGTTGTCCCTGTCCAGGACACAGAGTCTGGGAGAAGCAGTCATCTCCACGGGGAAAAGTACATTTGGTTTGCAAACCTTTTTGACTTTATTTAAATTAATGGCCTGATAATAAACCAGGAAAGGATTTTAATGTTTTCGTAACCTCATGCAAACAGTATTTTAAGTGTTTTAATTAAAAAAGAATAATATCTCGTATTTCATATAGACTACTTTTATGTATATGCAGCTGTTGAGCCAGACGAGCACATGATTAAAGGAGAGGGATGTCACACAAGGTGTCTCTAATCATAGAGGATTCAATTAGCCTCTTCCTTAAAACTACACAAAGAAATTAAAAAAAAATCAGACTACAATTAAACACTGGCTGCTTCTTTCCAACCACCTCTCTGCTGCAAGGGTCCCAGCACTGATCCCAAGCTCAGCACCACACCTGCACTGGTATTCCTGGGCCAAGAGCTTCAGGGACACTTTCACATAGGCTTCATTTATCCAGAGGAGCAGGGACTTTAAAAAGGCCCCAGGATTTCAACCCAAAGCTGACAGCCAGCGGAAAACCTCTAATTGGTGTAGCTGGGTGTTGCAGGGAATCTTGAAGCACTGCCAAGCATGACACAATCCTCCTCACTCAGGACAAACACAGTGCAAATGAATTGTCCCCAGGCCACCAGATCTCCAGTGGGGACCAACCCTCAGCACTACAGTGCTGTCAGCATTGCTGGGCAGGGGAGCTCCTGACACCATAACTCAGTTATTAACACCTTCTGGGGTTCCCCTCGCCCTGGGACACCCAGCACAGAGGTGTGTGTGTGGTATCTCCAGCTCTCTGGCACAGCACCAGGCTCCATGGGCACCAGAGCCCCCCATGCTGTTTGCTGAGCTCTTTCCCAGTCATTCAGCAAGCCCAGTCTCTTCAGAAAGGAGATGCCCCATCCTGCTCCTCTTGCCTGCACTGTGCGGGGTTTGGGCTGAGCTCCCTGGTATACTCTGGCCAAGTCCCAGCTCCTTGCTGGTGTCAGCACCACCAAGGGCTAAATCCTGCTCCTCTCACAGGCCTCCAATCCTCACCCATCTCCAAAACAATAACACAAGTCAGTCTCCACTTGTATGGGCTCACTTGCCATACTTCCATGAACTTCCAAAGCTATTTGCCCCTGCACTTAACAGCCAGTGCTCTGAATGCAGAATTTCCATGGGCTTTTTTAACCTGTTCTCAGACAGACAGAAATGCAGCACTGAGCTTTGCCCTGCAGCTCCTCTTCCTTTGGAGCAGCTTTGTGTGCAGGGCAGCAGAGACACCTCCTCCAGGAAGAGTGCACAGCACTTCCATATCCTCCCATATCCCTTCAAACTATCCATCTCCAGATGACACCCAGGTCTGACTAGAGGGAGGCCAAGTTTTCCCCTATTCCCTTTAGCAGAGGACTGGATTTGGGTTGCTGCCCACCACCCACCTGGCACAGCTCGGTGACCTCAGTGCCACCCAAGTCTCCACCAGGCACAGCTCAGGTCAGGAGCCCAAGCAGAGTGGACACCAGCCTGGCATTGCCAATAGCCTCACATCCAGCACCATCATCTCTACCCAAAAATTCCCCTTCACCTTGCACAGGGGCTGCCCAGCTCCCTGCATGGGTAATCCCCCTGCTCCACCACCCCACACTTCCAGGGCTCTGAACACACAGGTGGGCTGTGAAAACCCTGGGGAGCACCTAAAGACGTGTATCCCCGCGGGTGAGGCGTCTGCTGAGCCCAGCCTGCCCTCCTCTGGTGGCTGTGAGAGGAACAGGGCACAAAGTGGGACCAGAGCACCTGCAGAGGTGGCAGCCACCACTGCACACCATGGCCAGACATGGAGAGAAGCTGCAGAAGGAGGAAAACAAACAAGAGAGCGGTGGATGAGCCAGATGTGCCAGGGTAAACAGGGAGAACTGGGCCAGGACAAACTGGAATGGCAATGCTGACAACAGGACGAGGAGAAAGGGGGAGTGGGGAGTCAGTGGAGGGTCTGATCAACAGGCTGTTTTCACACAGTCATTAAACCCAGCAGTGAGGGGCTTGTTCCTCCTGCTCTGAGATGAGCCAAAGTGAGATGAGCCAAAGTCCATACAGAGAGGTGGTGCTCTGGAGTGGCAATTCCCAGCTCCCAAACTGGCACACTTGCCTCCCCACACAGAGCAGGATTGCACAAGGAAGAGGTAGGAAACTCCAGCATAGCCCATACTTGTGTTTAATTGTGAGACCAGGACAGACTGGGGCAGGCAGAAGGTTGGTGTGGAAGCACAGCTAGAAGAGCAGACACACCCTGCCCTCACAAAAGACAGATGTTGTTTTAAGGAGTAACCCTGCTAAAAGCATAAAAACAAATCATTAAAAAAAAAAAAAAAGAAAAAAAAAGGAAGAAACCCCAACCCAGAGTTTTCTCTGGACGAGACATTTCTGCGTGGTCTCCGAGGACTGGAATCAGACTTTACTGCTGAGGCTGTTTCACGTCAGACACAACACGGGGAATTCACATAGCACAGGGCAGGTGCTTCACATGGACATTTCAGTTCAGGGCCTGGCTTGGCGCTGGAGAGGGGGAGGGCTCTTTTGGGAAGGGATGCAGAGCACGTGAAGTCAGACTCTGGCAGAGGCCATCCTCTGGAGGACGTTCTCTCCCCAGGCAAGTTGCCTCCCACACCCAGGGCACTGACATCAAGGCAGGAAAGCCCTGAGAGTGGCTCCGTGGTGCTGAGTTCATCTACGCAAAGGCAAACCAGGCTCTTTTTCCCACTCTCCCACTTGCTTTCTGCAAGGAAGAAGGTCCACAAAACAAGGCTGCATCCACGAAAGATGGAAGTAAAAGACCCAGAGAAGTGTCCACAAGATAGTGGGATTTGCTCATGTCCTCCACCATGGAGCAAGGCCACAAGGACATAAACAGCTGCACCCACACTGGAAGAGGAGAATCAGTCCCAGATGAGCTTCCCATCTCCCTGGAAGAGAGGACTCTCCAAGAGAGGACAGGTCTGGGGTATCCCTCCACCTACTGCACAAACCCGGGACACATTCAAAAGTATAGACAATAAATTAAGATTGAAAAAAAAAAGTCAGCGTGTATAATATATATATATATATAATATAATGTGCGTGTGATTGTGAAAAATAGAAATGTCATCCCCAGGAGAGAGCAAGGTATGGCAGAAACATCCCTGTCCCCCTCCTGAGCCCAACACTACCCTGCTCCCCTGATTCACAGCAGACACACAACACCAGCAGGGCCATGCAGAGGGCAGGGGTTGTGCCTGGCATCCAGCTTCCCTCTGCCAGTGGGGTCCCTGTGCCAAGGAGGAGTGGGGAAGAGGCCAGCACTGGACCCTTCATGGCCTTCACAAGGAAGGATTGCTGCAGGCAGGAAAAGGGAGGGCAAAGACAGGAAAAGCAAAGTGGAATGGCAGGGGCACCCCACCTCTCAACTGGCCAGGGCCCTGCCCCTCCCATGGCATGGGACCACCACTGCTGTACCAAGTAGAAAATAAAGCCATAATGAGTCAATGCTTTGGTATGTGACCATCCCCCTCCCCTTGGGTCCCCTCTGTGTTCCCCTCAAACCCTTATCTGTAAAACTTGTCCAATAAAATCTCTAGCATGCCTCCGTGAACCTTTCCTTCCCCAGTGCCTGCCCTGCCCGCTCTCCCCAGCAGGATTTGGGAGGTGCCTTGATTGAGCCCCACCAGTTACAGCTTTTGTTCTCCTGACTGGATCCTGCCAAACGCTGCCTGGTCCAGTGGCAGGTATCGGCCTTGCCTGGAGTCCAGAAAATACAACCTGTCCTTCACCAGGGCAGGGTCAAAGCCCTGCTTCCGCAGCTCCGTCTTCTGGAACTTGTAAGTGCCTGAACAGGGAGAGAAGAAGGAATAAGGGGTCACTGGCCACACACACTCCCATCCCCACTGCACCTGTGCTGCCCCAGACCCAGCCTTGCACCGCCTGCTTTGAAACCACCTGAGGAACTGGCCAGGGGCTCTGTGGGGCAGAGGGACTCCATCCCCACCCTACAGACTGATCTCTGTGACCAGGCTCCCCTCTGCCAGGCTCCCCCAGCTCTGTGTCCATGGAGTGTGCGTGCCACGGCTCACTTGTCTTGGAGACTTCGTGCAGGAACCGCAGGAAGACGGGACGTGCATACAGTGGCAAGGCCTTCTTCAGCTTGCTGGAAAAGTCTTCCAGGTCACAGGAGTTCTCCGGGTCAGCGATGGCTGCCATTCCTGCCTTCCCTTCAATCCCTAAAACGCAAGGAAGGGAGAGCACTCAGACACACTGCCCCCAGAGCATTATCTCCCTCTGTCCCACATCAGCAAGGCCTCCTGCACAGACCCTGCTTTGTCTCGAAGCGCTCACATGTCCAGCTGTGTCACCACTGTGTCACCACCCCGTGGCAAAGGCTACCAGCGACACCCTGCGGTCACAGGCACCTCCTCCCGGAGGAGCCAGTGCAAAAAGGACAGAGGGTCCTTCCAAACCAACCAGAATCAGACCAAAGCTCGAGGAGGGGGGGAACCCCCTGGCTCCTGCTAGGCACATCCCCTGTGGCCTCCTCCCAGCTTGCCCACAGGGAGTCTAGGCACACCCTCTTGCAACAGGGCATGTCGATCTGGACATGCAGGACACACTGACATTCAAGTGCTGGAGGCTTGTCTGCCTCCCCTGATTGTCCTCTTCCCTCTCAGCTACCTGGGATCTCCACCCCATAAACCACCACGTCCGTCAGGCTGAGGATGCGGCTCAACGTTCCCTCCACCTCTGTGGTGGACACGTTCTCCCCTTTCCAGCGGAACGTGTCCCCAGTGCGGTCACGGAAGTACATGTAGCCATATTTGTCCATCACCAGCACATCCCCTACAGGAAAGAGAGGAATAGGCAAAAAAAATGAGGTGGCCGAGGGGCTAGGAACAACTTTGGAGTATCTCTCAGGGCAGTGCCACTAGCTTGGGACAGTCCCCAAGCCCACCCAGGTGCCCTTCTCCTCCACTCCCAGTGGGGAGAGGGGCCCTGCTTGCCTCACCTGTGAGATAGGCAACATCCCCTTTTGTAAACACGTCCCTAGCAATTTTCTTGTTGGTGGCTGACTGATTCAGGTAGCCATCGAAGTGCTGCAGGGGGTTGCTCTTGACAATGCGACCCACCAGCTGCCCTGGCTCCCCTGCAGGGAGAAGAGGAGATGAAGAGGGAAGCAAGCCCCACCTTCCCCCACCCAAGCAAAAAGGGTGTCCAATGGAGTTTAACTGAGCAGAGACTCAAACCCAGGGAAATTATCTTGAAGTATTAGGAAAGACTGACACAGGACTGAGGAGATTTATCCCTCTGGGTGCCCTCACCTGGTTTACAGCTGATACAGACACCATCCGGACCCCGGATCAGCTCCATGGTGTCTTCATCTACCCTCACCAAGCCGATGGGGTACACACCTGGTAGGATCCTGCTGTTGAAGCCACATGACCCAACCTAGAACAGAAAGAGCTCAGAGCTGTGAGTGGCAGGGACAATTCTTCCACCCGAGCCCGCTGCCAGACACCCCCAGGATACCACAGAGCTGGCACCACACAATAGCCAAAACCCCTCAGGGTGGATGGCAATCCACGCCAAGCCTCTTGGAGCAAACAGCCCATCTGGGTCCCCAGCCTCACCCAGGTCAGCTGTCACCCTCTGGGACACGAGGGAGGGGCCTTACATTGCCATCAAAGTTCCCCAGGCTGCAGTTGCACTCGGTGGCCCCGTAGAACTCGGCCACCTGGGTGATGCTGAAGCGGGCCATGAACTCCCTCCAGATGGAGGCACGCAACCCGTTGCCCACTGCCATCCGCACTCGGTGCCGCCGCTCCGCGTCCTGGTACGGCTGGTTCAGCAGGTAGCGGCAGATCTCCCCGATGTACTGCACAATCTGGGAGCAACGGAGAGGAAAGACTCACCAGGAGTCCTCTGACAGCCCCTGGCTTGGCTGGGGTTTCTTCAGGCTGAGTAGGAATGGCACAACATAACCAAGGTTCCCTATAGAGGCCATAGTAAAACCCAGGAGTCCTGTGAGCTCATCCAGTGCCTGCCCTTCCCTGGTTAACCCACCCCTCCAGGCTGTGAAACCCATCTCCGTGAAACCCAGATATCTCCTGGCTAATGCTGGAGTACAGAAAGGGCTTAGACACATGGAGTTACCAGCCCATGTGGGAAGGACACAGCCCCACCACCTTGGAAGTGGTTTGGGATGGACAGGCAGAACCAGTCCAGGCCTCTCCCTCTTCCAGCAGCTGGGCTGTCCCCAGCACAGCACAGATTCTCAAGCTCCACTCCCCACTCCTCGCTGGGCCTTTGCCTCACAGCCTCACCGTGCAGTTGTACTTCACACAGTCCTCCCAAAAGTGCGAGGCCGAGAACTTCTTGCGGATGACAACTGTCATTCCCTGCAGCAGGCACTGCCCGATCCCCACGATGTTCCCTGCAGAGGCAGCCAGGAAAGCCCTCAGTCCCCACACACCTCCAGCCCACCTGGGGAGAGCCCTGCCAGGGCAAGGCAGGCTCACAGCAGTGGAGCTCCCCCAGCCCAAGCCCCCAGGACCATGGGCATAGGGGAGCAGAGTGGCAGTGAGATGTAGGGCAGCACTTTGCACCTAAACATGTCACAGCCATCCAGGCAGGCACCACTTCCACTTCCCCTTGACTCTCCCTCCTGACTTTCTACAGAGCAGCAATATGCAGTTCCAAAGCCAGGATAGGAGCTGGGATAAGACCTGTTCCACACACTCCCTACTCCAAAGGTCAGCCAGATCAACTCTTGGCTCCCAGGGAAAACATGAAAAGCCCCAGTCACACACTGTGAGCAGCAGGAAGCTCCTCACCATGGATATTGCTGCTACATCAGCCTCCAGCCTGAGCCCTGGGCTTGGCTGAGGGAACAGGCAGTGCCAGGATGTGGGCTCTGCATGGCACACGTTACCTGCAGCGTGGTAGAGAGGCAGGCAGTCATACATCACATCATCAGCCCTCATCCGAAAACCATAAAAAACCAAGCTGGACATGCGGAAGTACCTGGGGGGAGGGTGAAGAGGCACATCAGGAGCAGGGCCAGGGATGCTGTGCTAGGACAGGGCAGAGCTCAGCCCTGTCCTCCCCCGAGCCCCTGCCCGTGGCCCTACCGGCAGTTCACCACGATGGCAGCCTTGGGCAGCCCTGTCGTGCCAGATGTGTAGATGTAGAAGAGTTTATCTGGAGAGCAATAAGGAAACAGAGTCACATTTCCAAACTAGGAGCTGGCTGAACCAGGAGAGGGGGACAAGCAATATTTATCTCCTTGTGCCAGTTGAGCCAAAACTTTGTAATGTAACAGCACCAAGAACATGCTGGGATCACCCCAGGCAGATCAGGTCTGTTGGACATGTGGAGGGGCACAACAATATACTGCTCCACACAGGGCTGGGCTTCAGACACTGGAGTACGACCCAACCCAAACAGCCCGTGCCATCCCAAGCAGGTGATCTTGCCAGTACTGTAATGGGCTGATCCATAAAAACACCATCCTGAGATTGGCCCCCAAGAGCTGACCACATACCAAGAAAGCCCTTATCAGGGGGGGCTGGCTGGTGTCGCTGGGCCATCTGCAGCAGGGGGTCCAGGTGTTTTGCTCCAGGAAGCATGGACTCGGAGGTTCCTTCCCCAGACCAGAAGAGGGGGATGGAGTTCTCCAGGGAGGGCTGCACTTCCTGCATTGCTGAGAAGGTAAAGAGGGGGAGCTGGAGAAAGACTGCAAGGTGGTTACAGCAGAAATCCCCTGCCCTCCCAATCTCAGGGAGACACTGCCCCAGGTAGCAGTATCTCCACTATGTTTGGCAGAGTCCCCAAAGGGCTCACAGCCATCTCAGGCAGATGTCGTTCCCATCATTAACAGATGCTGGAGCCACAGCCCAGGCCTCTTCAAGGACCAGAAGATCCTGTTCTCCACCTTTCCCCATCCAAAACCTATTTGGTGCCAAGAGGTCTGTTGACACCATTAGCATGAGAGCTGTGGGCTGAAATACACGAGAAGCTGCAGCCAGGGTGCTGCAGGGATGTGGTAACAGCCATGGAGAGCACGGAGAGGCTCCTCCTGTGCAGTGGGGCAGGCCCAGCCGAGCCCAGGGCTCTATGTCAGGGATGGACCTGAGAGGTACAAGGAAAGATCCTCACACCCAGGCTGGCCTGTGTGGGAGGCAGACAGCACTGCACTCCACATCCTGCCCAGTGTCCAAAGGAACCAATTAGACAAAAAACCAAAAAACCCCAGATCTTATTCCTGCATGATTCAACTGTACACTCTCTTCCAGATCCCTGCTCTGTGGTGGGCAGGAAAAACACTGCACACATAGACTCGACACACCTCCCTCCAGCCCAAAGCACCTCCTAAACACCTGCCAGCCCCTCACCTTCCGTCATCTCCAGCCCAAACACCACAGCCTTGGAGCTGGAGATGGTGATGCAGTGCAGCAAGGCCTCCATGCGCAGGTGGGAGTTCACCAGGGCCGTCTCCACCCCGATCTTGGCCAAGCCGAGCCACAGCCCCACGTACTGATTGCGAGACTCCATGAAAAGGGCCACCACGTCACCAGAGCGGAACCCTTGGCCGTAGAAGAAATTTGCCACCTGGTTGGAGTACTCATCCAGCTGCCGGAAGGTCCAGCTCTCGCCTGTGCCTTGGAAGATCAGTGCTGTCTTCTCTGGATACTTCCTCGCCGTCTTCTGGAAGATCTTGGCAATTGTGTTCTTCTCCCTCACGTGCCTCCATACCTGCCACTTCACCCGCAACAGGACCAGCCCCGTGCTGCCAAAGGAAGGGGAGTGAGAGGGCAGCTGCTCAGTGACCCCTGCAAAACCACTTTCTCCAGGAAAGCCAGCACAGCACGAGGACTTCCCCAAGAGCTGCAACAGCCCAGCACTTACTCCAGGCCCTACTCTAGCATATCAGCAGCCCTGAGTGCTCCCCTGAGCAGTGTGGACATAGGCAGAGCTCATCTGCATAGATGTGCATAGACAGGGACTGATGGAGGCCATGGAAAAATGTTTTGGAAGGCTGCAGACATGGATGTCCCTGATCAAAGTGGCACCTATGAGCCTCAGGTTCTCTCCAAGAGGTGCCACTGCTCCCTCCCCACAAATCCTTGTCAGCAGCTGGCACAGGCTGGTACCAACTCAGAACAAATCCTGCACAGGGACCTGGTGCCATGCCAGCAGCTTTGGGAACAGAGTGAAGTACAAGGGCGGTCATTAGACTTTGAGCTCAGCTGAAATCTATCCTTCCTGTGAAAACTTTGCCCAAGAGTTTGGAGCCACCAGGGCACGGCAGAGGGAGATCTCCTTCCAGCTGGGCCAGGTGCCAGCAGAAACCCCAGGGCTGTGCAAGGAACAGGGGCTGTGCTTGCACACACCAGGGCAGAGTTAGAGGGGCAGGGGGAGGGTAGATGGTTGGGCCATCCCAGCCAGGACACCTACGTGACATCCCTTTTTAATGTCTTGAGGCATATGAGGAAGAAGTTCCATCCTCCAGATCCCAGGTACAAGAGGAAGAGAGCAGGGATGGCCTGGGCCCAGGACAGTTCCAAAGTGACCCTGAAGAAGAGCAGCACCGCTGCAAACGCAGCCAGACGCAGCATCGTGGCCTGCAGGGAGAGAGAAACCACGGCCATCAACCCACACACACTGGACTTGAGGGTAACAAACCCATGGGTGAGGGATGCCTGAGCAGCCCCCAGTTTCCTGGATGAGGTCCCTGAGTCATCATTCCTCCTGGCAGAGAGGACGTAACCCAGCAGCCCAGAGCTCTTACAGATGTAACTCTACCTGACCTTGGAGATGGCCTCCAGTTGAGTCACCAGCATGGCACTGCTTGGTGCCAGCTGAGAACTTGCCCATTCCCACCTGGGGACCCACATCCTGCACACCAGCCAGGGGCTCGGCCACATCCCAGTGATGTGAGATGCAGGATAAAGTCACTTCCATGGACGTGGGAGCATTATCATGGCAGGAGATCTTGTACAGATGTTTGGCAGCCTCCAGGGAAATGCCAGGCAGGGCTGGCTCAGCCCTTCACTTTCAACCTGGTAAAGCCCAGCTCCAAATTCCTCTCTACCTCAGAGATCACTCTGTCCATAAAATCCAGTGTCTCCCAGGTTCCCAGCATGAGCTCTCCTGCACACCTGGCTCCAGGACAGCCAGCATGGGTGTTGGGAGAGCACAGCTTCACACACTCCCTGACACGACTCAGATAGGATCAGGGACAGGAAACTCAGTCCTTTGAGCTCTGCTTGTGTTTATAAACCCTCGTGTTGGCAGGCAGTTTCCTGGTCTGGCCCTGCTAGAGGCACTGCCAGAGCACGTCAGGGAAGAGGGCTGCTGCAGTGGGCACAACAAGGGCTGTCACTACTGCCAGGAGCACCGAGACCCCTGCCCCATGCCCTGGGGACAGGAAATCAGTCTCTGGTACTTGTCCCCAAACAACAGCACCTCTGTCCCTGTCCTAAACACACCCCAGATGTGACTCTCAGGAGGCTGTGATCCAGCAAAGTCTCTTTTCAGGCAAGAGCAGTGGGAGCAGGAAAGTGACAGAGACATGACCCTCAACTGCTCCTTGATAAAACTGGCCCTTCCTGGCATGGACAAAGAGGAAGGAAACACCCACGTCATTTCCACTTCCCTCTTGAAGGTGGGTTTACTGTTCTGAAGCTGGAAGCCCTGAATGGGCTCTAACCACAGCTGGTGGCACTGGGAGCCACACTTGTGGCTTTCCCTCTGCTCCATGCAGTGACAGCAGGTCTAGGGAGCCTCTGTGGATTTGGCACCAGATGCCGGCAGGGTGGGAGCCAAGGTAGTCTGTGCCTTGGCATGTCACACCTGCTGTCCCACCTCCAAGACACATCACCAGCAGCAGGCCGGCATGCACTGGAGCACAAGATGCCACTCACAGGTGGAGACCTGGGGACATCCTCCCACCCAGAGCCCCTGTTCTGAGATCCCCCCTCATCCCAGAGGCCTCTCTCCACCAAACACCTCCCTGTCCTGATGTCCCACAACACAGTCCCTTGGCCTTTAGCAGGGCACGACTTTGTGTCTTCACTTGGGAGCTTCTTCCTGCACTTATACATGGCAACTTATAGATCACCATCAAACTACTGAGGTTCATCCAGGACTTGGCCCTTCATTACAGGCTCTCACCAGGCAGACAGACAGACAGACAGATGTGGAGAGCCGGCAGTGGGGGAGCCACACTCTGTGTGGGCAGCAAGGTGTTTAATCTCTCGACTGAAGGCAAGACAGGCTGAGGCAGGCCCCAGTTATCCTCCACTCACATCTCCACCTCACACCGGCATCCCAGTGCCTCCTGCAGAGATAGACTATGAGAGATACCCCGTGTGTCGCTGCCAGAGACCTCCGGCCCTGCGTTACAGATTCAGGTCTTGTCCAGCTGCATCAGCACAGAGGAAACCAAGACCTGCCTGTAGCTGACAGCCAGCTGGCACCAAGGCAAACCGTGGGGATCCACCCTGGGGACAGCGAGCCCAAGGAGGGCCCGGGGAGCACGTCACAGGGGGGACTGCAAGCAGGCAACCAGGCTCTGGGAAGCCTCGGTGCTAATGGCACCTGGGAGGCACCTGCCCTGGGCAAGGTCCCTGTTCCTCTCCCTGTCCTGGGCAGGGTTCCTGTTGCCCTCCCTGTCCTGGGCAGGGTCTCTGTGCCCCAACTATCCTGGAGAGGGTCCCTGTGCCCCTCCCTGTCCTGGGCAGGGTCCCTGACTCCCCAGCTGTCCCGGGCAGGGTCTCTGTGCCCCAACTACCCTGGGAAGGGTGCCTGATTTCCCACCCGCCTTGGGCAGGGTCCCTGTAACCCCCTCCCTGCCCTGAGTAGGGTCCCTGTTGCCCTCTCTGTCCCAGAAAGGGTCGCTGTGCCCCAGCTATCCTGGGCAGGATCCCCGATTCCCCTCCCTGTCCTGGGCAGGGTCCCTGATTCCCCACCCGCCTTGGGCAGGGTCCCTGTCTCCTGTCCCCGCTCCCTGCCCCAGACAGGGTCCCTGTCCACCCTCCCTGCCCCAGACAGGGTCCATGTCCCCC
>VXAU01001757.1:199039-235739 GCA_013399695.1 Formicarius rufipectus | reverse complement strand
CTGGGGACCGGCGGCGGGACCCCCAACACCATGCCATCCCGTCCCCAAGGGCTGGCGGCGGGTCCCGACCCATCCCATCCTATCTCCGGGAGCTGGCGATGGGACACCCCTGCATCCCGTCCCGCCCATCCCATCCCCGGGGGCTGGTAGTGGGACAACCCCCCATCCCATCCTATCCTCGGGAGCCGGCGGGACACCCCCTCATCCCATCCCATCCTATGTGATCCCCTCCCTCGGGGTCTCCGGCCGCCCCTGACCGCATGTCTCGCAGAGCTGAACGCGGCGCCGAGACGCGCCCCGCGGCAGCACATCCGCTTCCTACCGACACCGGCCCCGGGCGGCGGGGCTGTGCAGCTGGTGCCCACCACGGTACCGGTGCTGGCCGACCACCCCCTCGGTAAGGGCGGCCGCGGGGAAGGTGGGGGCAGGTGGGAGTGGTGGGAGCATTGGGATGGTGGGAGCATTGAGATGATGGGAGCATCAGGATAGTGGTAGCCAGGGGATGATGAGAGCATTGGGATGGTGGGAACTCCAGTATGGTGGGAGCTCCCGGATGGTGGGAGCATTGAGATGGTGGAAGCTCAGGAATGGTGGGAGCATTGGGATGGTGGGAGCCAGGGGACGGTGGAAGCCCCGGGAGAGTGGGAGCCGAAGGTTGGTGGGAGCACTGGGATGGTGGGAGCCACAGAATGGTCAGAGCCCCAGGCAGGCTCTGTGAACTGACCCCGGCGCTGTCTCTGTTGCAGTCCGAGGCCCACGGTTCAGGCGGCTGAAGATTGGAGCGGGTCACCTGCTGGATGTGAAGGCCTCGGGAGTTTTTGGTGGGTCTCATCCCGGAGCGGCACCGTGTCCTGCCGGCTGAGAGGTGATGGGTGTCCGTGGGGGGGAAGCAGCAGTGGATGTTCAGCCATTGCCCAGCGGCAGCCCTGGGTCTCAGCTCAGCTGCAGTATAAGTGCTAAAACACAGAAGAAACACCCCTCCAAGTGGCTGGCAATGCCAGGAGATGGGAGCAACGTCTCACCCCTGGCACGTGGAGCTTTATGGGGTGACACCAAGCTCCACATCTGCCATGTAACTTCCCATCTGCTCCACCACCCAAACTGGCTTGGCTGTGGTACTGCTGAGTGTTTACCCTGAGTACCTGGGTAAAAAGTTCTGGGAAAATCCAAGAGATCAGGCCATAGCCTTATAGTTTTCATGACAGGCAATAATTTTGAGGTCTAAGCACTGCTCAGACATGACTCCTAAAGAGGTACAGCCCTATCCAGGGAGAGGAATGGTGTGAGTATGCAGCGCTGTGTCAGTGCACATCAGTGACTTTTTGTGGTTCTCCATCTTCTGTGTTTCAGTGCTTGGCATTGGCCACGGGAACAAGCTGCTCACTGACCTGTACAACTGCCACCTGACCAAGGTAGGTGCTGGCTTTGAAGGGCCTCAGAGCACTGGGGTGTGATTATACACTTGATCCTGCCCCAGTGACCCACTTGAGGCAGTGATTTCTCTTTTGGGTCTCAAGCCCACCAATGCTTTTGAGAGATTTTCAGGGTCTGGAATTTCATCCTTCACATGAGCATCCACTCATGGCCTTTTGATCCTAGGATGCTGCAACACTCTCATAGCCTGCACTCCTAGCAGCTGCATGGCACAGTACTGCTACTCAATTGCTGGGAGTATTTTTTTGATAAACTGCACTCTTTGTCCTTCTTCCAGGTTTACATTGTCAGTGGGCTGTTTGGGAAAGCCACCGATGACTTCTCAGACACAGGGAAGCTAATAGAGAAGACAACATTTGGTAAGAAACTCAGGATGTGGATTTTTTTTCTAAAGACAAAACATCATGTTAACAGCATTTAACCAGGTGAATTGCACCATGACAAAAAATACACCTTGCATACATTCTACTCTTTGTTGATGTCGTAGTGCCCCTGTTCTAACCACAATATTTGCAAAGTCAGTGTGAGTGCTGGTCACAGGGCTTACTACTGGGTTGGCCAAGACCCAGATCTCTCTGTAAATCACACTTGGAGATAGTGGCTAGAAGTTTTCATTGAATGAAACTCTTCAAACACCCAATAAGAGAAACTGGGGCATCACCATCTTGAAATCAATTAAGCAAAATAACTCTTCCCTTTGCAGTCCATTGTTGTGCTGTTCCATGTGCAGGCAGGGAAAGTGGCTCTGCTGAGGCCACCTCTCATCAGCCCCTTTTGATGTGACTTCCCAAGGGACAGCAATACCTCAGTGGCACATTTCAGGCTGCTGTCTCTCCAGTTTCTGGATGGATAATTTAGTCTTCATTTCTGCCTTAATATTTGCAGATCATATCACAAGGGAGAAGCTGGAACGGATTGTTGCTGTCATTCAAGGGACAAATCACAAGGCCTTGCTGATGTGAGTATCCAACAGAGAAATGAGCTGACCTGATCCCACTGCCATTTGCTGGTTTTTAAAACAAACGAGAGGGTTTTGTTTCCATAATTTAAGTCTAAAAGGTTGGAATGCTTGCCAGGGACAGAGAGGAGTTACTCTGAGTGCTCTCTGCTCTGGTGAGAGATTGCAGTTAAGTATCCTTGTATCCTGAAATCTCCAGTTGTTTTAGGACCAATTTGCTATATTAGGGCTGACAATAATATCATATAGACATGACACCTCCCTCTCAAACTGCTACACTACTGACAGTACATACACCACTAAAATATATGCAAAAACTCGACAGAGAGGCAGTCTTAACAATAAAAACTGCAGCTCTGCTTCTTGGGTGGAGACATTTTGAATCCCATTGGAGAGAAGTACTGAATATCTGTGCTGCTCCCTTTTTTCTTTTTCCAGGTATTCTAATATTGATATGAAAACACAAGAAGCATACGAGCTGGCTGTGAAGGGGCTGATTCGCCCCATGGAGAAAAGCCCCCCAATAATCACAGCAATCCGATGCCTCCACTTTGCACTTCCAGAGTTCCAGCTAGGTAGGACTGGCACAGAATGTACTGGGGAACTCTGACTGTGTGTTATGGCAAATAAGTTGATAAAATTCAGTTTCCTACTCGTGATTTAATGTAAAATAAGTTGATAGGAATTTTTTACCAAGTTACGGAACTCCTAATCCCTGTAGAAAATTTATTTTTTGTAGCTTCTAAAGTCACCAAAGCATCTCCTCATTCAGTGAACTCTTCAGGATTATTAAAAGATTCTTTGGTATGTTAAGATCTGGAATCCTTACAGTACTGAAGCTGCTCTGCTAAATCCATCCAGCTGTGCACCCAGCTCATAGGTTTTTCCCTTCCAGTTCCGGATCTAAGACTGAGGCCAGAAAATTTGCATCAGGAGTACCTATGGGGCAAAATTGTTCTTATCGCACTGTTCAGTGTAATGCATTTCAGTGCTGGGCTGCTATGTTTGGATTTTTTTAAGTCGTGGTTTGCCTTCCTTCAGCCAGTCTCCTGCTCATGAATTATTTGTCTTATTAAAAAGGGACCTTTTCTAATCCCCTTTGAAATACCCAGATTTCTGTTATTCTCCTATATTTATGGGTTTGTTTTCTGAAGTATTCACCCTGGGAGGGGCTGACACTGCAGTATTGCAGAAAATCATACCACACTGTGTCTTAAATAACCTCTTCTGCCAAACTAGTTCTTTGAGCGTAACTGCGAGCGATGCCTGGATTTACAAAGTCTGAGCTCGTGCCAAAGCTTTGCTTCTTCTGAAGGATTCTCTCTGTCCTCCTAGAAATCCACTGCTTGCACGAGACCCAGCAGTACCTCCGGAAGATAGTTCACGAGATTGGCCTGGAGCTGAAAGCGTCAGCCGTGTGCACTCAGGTGCGGAGGACGCGTGACGGGGTTTTCACACTGGAGGACGCTCTGCCCAGGACCCAGTGGGACCTGCGCAGTGTCCGCGACGCGATTCAGAGCTGTCGGATGAAAGTGGAAATGGAGCTGGAGAAAACACTGGGACATTGGGATAACAGCCCTTTCCATCAGCTTGGTGTGGAGATGGCCCACAGCACAGACAGCTGAGGGGGGACCGCCATGAGCAACCCTTGCAGCACTCCGTGATGAGCAGCAGAAGGAAAGAGCAGTTCACTTCCACTCTTTCCTTTAGATGACTTTAATCAGAGGCTTTTTTCCTCCCAGTGATAGGGTGTATCAGTTTTTCGAAAGCTTCACAAACAATTCATTAACAGGAGGTAGCTGTGCCAAAATTCTTGTTGACTTTGAGAACATTAGGTTGCTATGGGATATAAAAACCCATTCCTGAATTGTTTAGCATCAGGAAATAGCATCTTAGGGAGCTGTACTCCCTTGCTCGCACAGATCAGTTCCTTTCAACTGGCAGCATAACTTATCTACTATATGGATTTAATTCTCCCTCTCTTGTCCTGGAGTATTTTCTTTCCATTATCCCTGCTTTCAGACACAAGACTCAAAATCTGGCTAACTGAGGAATGTGCAGGAGAAAACAGTTTACCCAAAGCAATGCAAGGACATGGCGATATCCAGAATAGGTGTGTGTGTTGAAAAGTGGCTTGTAATAGGGATTGATGCACAGGATACACAAGAAATAAAACTGAAAGTGACCTAAAGGGGAAGAAGAGGCTGTTTCTTAGCTCAGGACTCATCCATGACTCATAAAATACACCAGTAATGTGCTACTTTTTACCCTTTTTTTCCTGAGGAGCCAAGGGTGTTGAGGGGTGTTGTATCCTGCTCTGCAGCAGCTCTGTGCAGACAGCATGTCCTGCCCTGATGCCACGTGGTCTCGGTCAGCTCATTACAGCTGGCTCTGACTTGGCAGAAGCACACTCTAAATTTGAGTTAAAAATCTGAAATTACACTTACCATTATTGCACTCAATGTTTTTCCAGCTATACACTTAGAATATTTATTTATAGAAAGCAGAAGATCTGTGCTATTCCTCTCCTGGACTGGGACAAAAGCCAGCACAGTTCATCTCCAGGTGGCAGCCGTGAAGGTACAAGAGTAGCTCTGGGAGGGGCAGTCAAAGGGGCTGTGATGAACCACCTCAGTGGAAATGATGCAGTCCTGTCCTGAAGCACACCAGGAACTTAGTCCCTGGAATCTCTCAGTTGTGGGTTTCCCTGGGCTGCATAGAGCAGCAGTGGAGTGCAGCTGCCACCGCGTGGCAGAACCACTGTGCCAGCAGCAGGGACTCCCCAAGGACACTGTGCTCTTAATACAGGTGGTTCTGTGGGTGTTCATCCTCCATGGACAAGGGACTGGGATCAGGGTACCTTCCTTGGGGAACTGTGCCCAGTGCTACCTGAAGTGTAACCGCTGTGCAGGACACTTGCAGAACTACAGCTGCAAGTTTTAATCCCAGTGCTAATCAGAGGGGAAGAAAACATGCACTTATCACTCCTTAAATAATTTCAGTAACTTTCCAGTGGACTACACTTCATCCCTGTAGCACACACCTAACACAAACTGAAGAGTTTCCACACATACTTCCCATTGCAAAACCAAATTCCCGTTGCATTGCCAGAGGAACATTTTGGTAAGAACACTCCAGGCTGAACCAGTTCTTCCAAAAAGAAAATTCCAGCCAAAAGAGCAATGTAACAAAGTTTGCATCTCCCTGTTCTTGTCTTGTGACTTTTTTCCTCCTTTTAAAACTACTCCAAAACATGGCAATTTTCCACACTTGGCAGATGAGTAAGTGGTAAGGATATACCTGTTACCATTCCCCTGATAGTTCATTCTGATCTGCCCACATTAAATACCCTGCACAGCTGCACATCAGCAGACTTGCTTGGATGAATACACAGGCTGGCTGTCCCCCTGCTCCAGACCCCTCTCCCTTGCTTTTGAGGCAAAACAATGATTTTTCTGTGCTGGGTCTAGAGCCAAGAGCACAAAAACAATTCTCAGCAGCAGCCTTATGACTGGTTCCAATCACGATGAAGACACATTGATTTGATTCAAATTTGGAAAAAATGAGCAGACTGCAGCATGGGGGTGACTGGAGACGAGGGGAAACTTATTGGGCAAAAAGGTCTTAAAGAAGTAGAAACTGGCAGAAGGACATCAAGCCTGAGTGAAAAAGGGACAATGGATCTGCAGTCAGCAGAGCACTTCATCACTTAGAACTGCCCATGCAGCCAAATTTAGTCTGTGCAGTCACCCCGAGTCCTAACACTGACATTGAAACACTCGTGTTCCCAACATCATCCCGTGCCCAGGACAGCATTAAGTGACTCTTGCACTTAAGAGTGAAGAAAGGTGATTCTGCACCTGCCCATTTCTGGGCAGTGTTGCCACCCTGTCTCCATGGAAAGAAAACAGCTAAATAATAGATGTTAGAGTTGTCTCAGAATGGTTTTAGAATTTGTTCCCAGGTTTGTGCAGTGTTTTACAGGCTCCTGAAGTGAATTACTGCGAAACGTGAATGCTGCTTTATTCAGACTGGACAGTTCAACACAACTTCACATTTTGCCATTCACTACAGAAATTATAAAAAAAACCCTCCAGATACAAGAGCAGGTAAGTGCAAAAATGCAGAACACCCAGAATTCTCCAGATTTGACCACAAACCAAAACCCCAAATGACCACAATTTCAGCTTTCCCCCCCTGCTTCTGAGGGTTTTCCTTTCAAAGCAGCTATTACATTGCACATTTGTTTGTCCTCACTTCCTCTGTCCATTCAGTTACCAAACAGCCCATTGGATGCTGCAGGCAAGCAAAACCTCCATGGGAAGAGTCTCAACATCAACCTGAATTACAACCTTTCAAAAAAAAAAAAAAGTAATTTTCCAAAGCTCCTTAGGAACAAGGCTGTTAAACCACACCCTGTGGCAACACTGCATTTAAATTAATAATCCTTCTGAGGACACCTTCTGCCAATTCTAAAGCAGGATGACACCAACATGTGTGCCCAGTGACAGTCACTTCTGCAGGACATGAGAGTCTCCATGTTCAGGCCTAGTCACTGAGCTCCAGGTCATATTCAGGGTAGAGCTGCTTTGTAGTGACCCCTCGGATAACAGCTAGGAAATGAAGACACACCATTGCTTGTATTAAATAAAGATCAGATCAATCAGAAAGGTTGTGTGTTCCTCACCTAACTATCCTACACAACCTAGACAAGAAACCGACCCAAGGTTTTACAGCTGTGCTCCCTGCTTGTCTTAATTTGCTTTTTTTAAGCATATGAAGAACAAAACTGATTAAAATTAGTAATATTTTGGTAATCCATAGGAGGGACTAAAATACTGGTAAATAACAATTAGTTCCCTTGTTCATTCTAGAAACACTCAAAACAACCACAGAAGCATTTGTACTTGCACAACGATTAATACAGGCCTAGAAGTGAAGAGTATGTAACACAAACTCTGTCTCTGTTGTGCAGCAGCTTCTCTCTGTGCCTATATGAAAAGACTAAGAAGTTCTCCAGCAGCTTTTCCCTTCCTTACCCAGCTTGCCCAGCAGCATCTGCCCAGCATCTTTGATTTCATTGTACTCATGGAGCAGAGAGATGTGCTTCTCCAGTTCCTCCAGGCTGTAGCCTCTGTAAAATAACACGAGAAAGGTCACAAATGACACAGACAAACTGTGGGTTTCTGCTGCTGTGGCAGATACCAAAGCCTGGTACTTCAAAGGCAGAAACTGAAAGCAGCAAGTGCAGTTGCTCCAAGTCATAAACATGAAAGCTACAAATGAACAGATCTTTATTTTGAGGGTTTTTTTCCCACATCAAGACTATTCACTCAAGTTCTCAGAATCAAGTAGAAACAGGAGAAGGCTCTGTTGAACTCCATTTATATATATCTCTAATCTGTAGCTAGGAAAAAAAAATTAAGAATCATCGAATCATTATGGTCAGGAAAGACCTCTAAGATCATTGAGTCCAATCTGTGGCCAAACACCACCATATTAACTAAACCAGAGCACTGGGTGCCACATCCAGTCATTTCTTAAACACCTCCAGGGGTGGTGACTCCATCACCTCCTCAGGCAGCCCCTTCCAATGCCTGACCACCCTTTCAGTGAACAAATTCCTCTCGATGTCCAACCTGAATCTCTTCTGGTCCAGCTTGAGATCATTTTGTCTTGTCACTAGCAGGTCTGTTTATCCTTGAGGATAAACCAAAAAGGGTTTTGAAACAGCCTTTGTTGTTCTACCATTTCCATCCTATGCACTACACTTACCTTAGAAAACATCCCTCCTTCACAACAAGTAACAAATGCCTGAAATTATCTGTTCCCAGTTAACATGTAATTACCTCAGGAACACCCGAAGCAAAGCTAAGATCCACTTGTGCAAGGTCCTAGTAAAACTTGTTTTGCTTTACCAAATAAATCAGAAAGAATTCCCTCAGGTTCCATCACTCACACCACTGTGACCAACATTGCACCATAACAACAATGGCATCATACGAGGTCAGCTCTCAGCTCCAATTCCTGTTTTAAAAACAAAAATAATTGAGGCAACACAATGAACACTGAGCTTGCCAAAGACATACTCTGACAACAATTGTGCAATTTCCTGGTCCAGAGCAAGGTCTTTCCTTTTCAGCTCTTGGATTTCAGACTGCAGGGCTGCTTCGCTGGCTCCATTACCTTGGAAGGAGCTTGCAGATGGGACCTGTAGAGCACAAAAGGCATTTAACAGGAACTCAGCCCTGGATAAGGAGCTAAAGTGCTGGAGTGCACTAATGGGAAAATAGGGTGTGTGCTGCTGAATAAAATAGGAGAAAAAAAAAATACCCTGGGCAGAGAACTGGAAGCTCAAGTAAGATAGGGACCAGTCTACGTAGCATTAGCCTGCTCCATATCACATCCTACAGCACTCTGGAGATTTACAGCGTGAAAATAAACGCTCAAAAATCACCATTTGCCTTATAGCAGAAGCTCCCAGGACGACGCAGTGCAAACTGCGGGGCAGTAATAACCCAGGGAACGAGAAACTCCAGCCTCGAGGAAAAACACCCCAGGCTCTGCCCCCGCGAACGTGCGAGAGACTGCGGGGGAGGAGGACAGCGGCGGCTCCCGGGGGCCCCATCGCACAGGATCCCACTGCTCAGAGCCCACCGCACAGAATGGGGATATCACAGCACGGGGACCGCACAAGGATCCCACCGCACAGGACCCATCACACAGGATCCTACCGCTCAGAGCCCACCGCACAGCATGGGGATCCCACAGGTACCCCACGGCACGGGTACCCCACGGCACGGGACCAACCGCCCCGGCCCGCCGCGCACTCACCGGTGCCCTGAACGCGGCCGTGCCGCTCCGCCGTCCGCCGCCCGAGGCCCTGGCAAAGTAGAGGGGCGAAGCGTCAGGAAGGCGGCGGGGACACGGCCCGGGAGGGGAGCGGGGAATGGGTTCGTACCTCACGGGCAGGGCCCGTGGCGGCGGGCGGCAGAGTGGGCTGCGGCCGGGGCTCGGCGGGACCCGCTCGGCCAGCGCTGACGGCTGAGGGCTTCGGAGCGAGGAGTCTGAGCTGCGGAATTCAGACTGAAGGCTGAAGGAATTCGGACTGGAAGCGGAGCGCTTCGGGACGAGGAGTTTGCGATAAGGGCTGAGGGCTCCGGGTTCGCGCGTCCCGCCTCACGGGCGCGGGGCACGACGGGAGTTGTAGTCCCACCTCCTCAGGGGACGCCGGGTGTTGTGGTCCCGTCGCCGCGGGGCATGCTGGGGGTTGTAGTTCTCCCCCGCCAGAACCGGCGTACCCCAGCAGGTGTCAGTAAGTGTGGTAGCACAATTGTCCCCATGGCCGCAGTCGATATGGTGACAACTCAGTGCCGTCAAAACCCGCCTCAGAGCCACCTCCGGCCCGGGGCTCAGCTGTGGGTCTCGGGGTCACTCACACAGAGACACAGAATCAATTAGGTTGGAAAAGACCTCCGAGCTCATCGAGTCGCACCCATGTATGACCCAACACCAGCATGTCAGCCAGACCGCGGCATTGACGGCCTCGTCCGGGCCTTAAACACGTCCACAATGTCGTTGTCACATGGCGAGCGCTGCCGCCGTGTCCCGCTGTCCCCCCGGGCTCTGCCCCCGCCCCGGGCCTGCCCGAGACTGGGAACATCACAGGCCTTGGGCACGGCATCACACGGAGCGGCCCCGGCAGCTGTCCCCCCGGGGTGTGAGGGTCCCCGAGGTGTCTTTGGGGTATCGGGCTGTCCCGGGGTGTCTCAGTGTCCCTCAGTATCTCAGAATGTACCCCCGCCGTGTCCCGGTGTCCCTGGGTGTGCCCCGCAGTGTCCGGGTGTCCCGGTGTGCCGCGGTGTTTCCCCCCGTTGCCCCCCCTCTGTGGTGTCTCGGTGTCCCCCGGTGTTCCGGTGTGCGGGGGCGGTACCCCGGTGTCCCAGGGTATCCCGGTGCCTCAGGGTGTCCCGGTGTCCCAGGATATCCCGGTATCCCGGTGCCCCAGGGCGTCCCGGTGCGGCGGGCCCGTCCCGTGCCGTCCCCCCCNNACCCCACCCTACCCTAGCACGGGGCTGAGGGCGGCCCCGGGCCGGGTCGGGCCGAGCGCGGCCTCCCCGAGGGGTGCGGGCCAGGCCGGGTCGCCGCCGCCCCCTCGCTCCGGACCGGACCGGACCGGACCGGGCCGGGCCGGGCCGGGCCGAGGAGGGACCCCCGAGGGACCCCCGAGCCCACGGGTGTCATGGCTGCGGCGTGGCCTTCCCGGGGGCGGCCGGGGCGAGGCCGGGCCTGTGCGGCCGCGGGGCCCTCGGGGTGGCCCCTGTCCTCCCCTACGCTACCTTTTTTCCTATTATTATTTCTTGGGTTTGTTTTTTATTCCCCCGTATTTTGCCCTGTCAGTGTGTCAAAGCCACAGGAACGTGGCCCTGGAGCAGGGCAGGCTTCCATCCCGGGGTGTCTCCCGTTCGGGGGTGCGCCCCGNCGGGGCGGAGCCGCGGCGGCGCTGACGTGGCGTTGTGGCGGGGCGGACATGGCGGAGGGCAGCAGGCAGAGCCGGCTGGCCGCGGCCAAGAAGAAGGTGAGGGGCTCTGGGGGGTTGGGACACCCCACCACACCCCACCCCACCCCACCCTACCCTAGCACGGGGCTGAGGGCGGCCCCGGGCCGGGTCGGGCCGAGCGCGGCCTCCCCGAGGGGTGCGGGCCAGGCCGGGTCGCCGCCGCCCCCTCGCTCCGGACCGGACCGGACCGGACCGGGCCGGGCCGGGCCGGGCCGAGGAGGGACCCCCGAGGGACCCCCGAGCCCACGGGTGTCATGGCTGCGGCGTGGCCTTCCCGGGGGCGGCCGGGGCGAGGCCGGGCCTGTGCGGCCGCGGGGCCCTCGGGGTGGCCCCTGTCCTCCCCTACGCTACCTTTTTTCCTATTATTATTTCTTGGGTTTGTTTTTTATTCCCCCGTATTTTGCCCTGTCAGTGTGTCAAAGCCACAGGAACGTGGCCCTGGAGCAGGGCAGGCTTCCATCCCGGGGTGTCTCCCGTTCGGGGGTGCGCCCCGTGCCCTGCCCGGCCGGGCTCGGTGTTCCCAGCAGGACCTGCCCGGAAGGGGCTCCGGTGTGCAGGGACAGCAAAGAGGGGCTGCCCCGAGTCGAGGTGCAGCTCATCAGGCTGGCACTACCTGGGCCAAGTGGATGTGATTAAAAGGTCGTTTGTAGATTGTTTCTCCCCGTAGTTGTCGCAGTGTGTTACCTGCATGTGGGGGTTGCAGTTTTCCCTCATAAAGTCCTTCATGCAGCAGAAGAACTTACAGTCAGGCAGTGCTTTTTCACTTTGCTTGCAGAGTTAATTGTCCTTTATTAATTTTGTCTTACTGCTCTTTGTTATAATCCTAAAAAGCCTCAAAATATTGCTTTTAATCTTCTTTTAGTTGCACTGTGGAGTATCAAATTGTTTCCCAAGAACAGCGTAAGCCATAAACAGAAGTTGAATGTTTACAACTCCAGTCCTCTTGTCATAAACCCATCACTTTAGGTCTTACTTTAGCCTTCTCTGGGCTTGTTTTGATTTTTTACCAGAGCTGAAAACTCATGGAAGACCATTTCATTTGTCCTTACTTTTGAGCCAGTATTTTTACCTTGTTAAGTTTTGGTGGTTTTGTTTTTTTGTTGTTGTTGTTTTTTGGTTTTTTTTTTTTTTTACATTATGGAAGGCATATTCTGTTTGGACTTCAAATTATTCTTCTTTTCACAGCTGAAAGAATATCAGCAGAAGAACAGCCCTGGAGCAACTGCAGGAACAAAGAAGAAACGCAAAACAAAAGAAGGCAGCAGACCCTCCACTCCCACCACTGATGACCAGCAGCCTCCAGAGAACGTGAGTGTCCTGTTTTTCCTCCTAAATAATTTTCCTCCTCCCTGCTCTTTGGCTTTCTGGACCAGCTGACCGGAGCTGGGAGGTGGTTGTGCTGATGTAACAGCTGAAGGGTGTAGGTGCTGGATGAAGGGTGCTACAGTAGTTGGCAGCTGCCAACCTTCCAGTGCTGGAAAGTGCAGCTGGAGTCGGGGTCTGCCCAAAGTGGTGGTGCCCATGCCCTGGGTGTGTCCAGAGCTGCTGTTTTGAGGTGTGTGCTCAGGGCGAGGCTGGTTCCTTGGCTGCCTTGAATTGACACTTTCTCTCTGTCCCTCTCTGAGCCATTTCTCTTTGCCCTTTTCTTTCACCTCCTGTAGATTCAGAACATTCTGAAGGTGCTGGTGTCAGACCTTAACCGCTCCAATGGGGTAGCCATACCCTCATTGGACAGGAGGAAGGTGAGGCAGTGCTCGTGTCCCTCGCAGTCACTCGCTGTCCCTCCTGCATGCTCGGGGTTCTGGCCACACTCACCTCCCCCTTGGGGATGGAGCCTTGTCCTCCTCACACATCCATTGTCAGCTGCTTTGGTTTCCTTGCTGTTTTTGTTAACATGGAGCTCTTTGTGTTTCCATCGTGCTTGTTTCCTCCTGGTTTGTATCAAGCTTAACACGTGGAAGAGTGAACCTTGTCAAAAAGTCTTCCTTGAGACAGCTGAGCTTTGAGGAAAGCAGGAATTTGGGGTGAGACAACAAGGTAACTTAACAGCTGAGGAAAACTGCACTAGGGAGAGGTAGTGCTTTTTTATTCTGTATTTCTCCTGCTCTGTGTGTCACTGCTTTGTTTCCTGGAGCTTGGTTTCTGAAGGGCACGTTTCTGCTCATCTCCAGGCAAGCAGCTGCCCTGTCTGGTTATTCCAGCCACCCATGTTATGACAGGCAGTGGAACTGGCACAGGTGATGTACAGTCTGGCAAGTGCTGTGGGTTTAAATTCGCTTGGGCAGGAAGTCAGAGACTTCAAAGCCAAGCATGTACAGGCTTTACTGTATTCACATTCCCAAGATCCTGAAGAGGGAAGGGCAGGAAGGATGCCAAGAGGTGATAGAGACATGTTCAGGAGCAAGCCTGAAGAAACAGCATTTTTGAAACGTTTGTTTTCGGACAGCCAGTTTATTTAAATGAGGCTGAAATTGTGATAGCAACCCAGGGAGTCAAATTTTGTAGCCCAGAATGTTCTTCCAGTTTTGTTGTACCAAAGCTCTGCTTTTGATTTTTCACTTGCATCATTTTAGTAGCTTATTTTCCTGTCATTATTTCAGTGTAGTTGTCATGAAGTAACTCATATTTACAGCATGTCCTTGTGCCTCCAGCAATAAATACAACTGTAGTAATCACATGGGGTACCTGATAGGTACAGTGAAACCTTCAAGGTGGAATGGAGTTCACTCTGAATTGCCTGCATGTCATTTTTCTTCTTTATTTGGGTATGATAATACAGCAGCTGTTATGTCCAACTCATGGAATTCCTCGAGCTGGACTGTGTAGGTTCTGTATCAGTAGAACTTGAGTGATGTGAGGACACAGTGCCAGCTTTGGGGTGCTGGGTGTGCCTGTCCAGCCTCAGAAAACCTGTGTTGGGACTGAAGTGGTCACTCTTGTCCTGCAGCCATTATCAGTTGACACTACTAAGCTCAGTGTAAATTGAATGTCAGAGAGAGACTTGTTTCACATTGGAGGGTGAGATGAAGATGGGTGGTCCAGGGCTGTTGCTGAGGTGATGTTTGGCCTTGCAGTGAAGGCCTACCTGTGTCTGCAGCTTTAATCCTGTTCTGCCAGTGGAGAATTTATTCCTCTATTCATTCTTGTTTTCCCATTATTTTTTTCTCTTTTCCTTAGATATACATGTTTATCTGGTTGGCTGTTATGGAATTTGAGGATTGTTGTGCCTGGGGTTTTAGGAATAACTTGAAAACTACTCTTTAATTGCAGTATGTAATGAAAGAAAGATTTCTCTTTCCAGTTGCCCCTCTTGTAAAAATCCTGAGTCAGGAAAATGCTGTTCAGAAACTGGATGCTAATAGGGCAGAAAAGCTGAGCTGCTGTGCCATTGGTGTCAGATGTGAGGGAGAGCCCTCCCTTCTCACCCACTTGGTCTTCTTGGCTCTGAAACACAGAAAAACCAGCAAAATAGGGGCCTTTGTGTGAAAGCAAATGGACCCTGCTATATGCTAAGCTGAGCAGAATTACTTTTTATTCTATATTATTGGAAGCTCACAATGCATAATTTCCATATAAATGTTTTGCTCTTAACACTTTCTGTTTCCAACAAATTCAGTTCTTCAAATAGTTTGGGGGTTTTGGGAAAGTTTATTACAAAACTGCTCATTGTGAAGGCAGAAGGAAGGAGTTCTTGTGGTTAAGGCACATTACTGGTTCTTGCATCTTGAAGCATTAAACTAAAAGAATGTTCTGATCAGCAGAAATTAAGGAAACATTTTTGAGATGTGCTGGGGAAGGAATTGATCCTGTCCCTCTGATGTTTATATTGATGGGTGTCTGATAAAGGTGAAGTAACCTTTCACTGAAAGAACTGAGGGAGTACCTGACCTTCCTTTAAGCACCTAACATACATTGCTCCTTGAGGGCACAAGTATCTGTCCTACTAAAAGGAAACTCAGAAAATTCTGTTTGCCTCTGCAGTCTTCCAATTCACTGCTTTCATTAAATCTGTCTTCACTGTTGCTGTGTTAACCTTGCTGCTGGATTCCTGAGTGAAGTGCTGAGCAGGTAAACAGGGAATGCCAGGAGAGGGAGATTTCCTGCTTCCTGTGAACCCCAAGAAGGAAGTGACTGAAGTAAGAGGGAGCTTTTCCAGGTGGAATTGGCAGAGAGCTGCAGTGTATTGGTGTGGTTGAATGTTGAAACATTAACTCATCTCTTTTGTGCTGTTTTTAAGTGATGACTTACTGGAGCTGGATGATGAAACCCAACAAACTGGCATAAAACAAGAGAGCACTGCTGGGCCTTTATGGCTCTGTGATGCTCTGCAAGAGATTAACTGGTCCAGTTTACTGTGGCTTGGTAGAGGGGACATCAGATGCAACTCATCCTCCCACAGGGGCTGCATGGGGACTTGCATTGCTGTCCAGAAATAGTGTTCTGGCCTGTCTCTTTTCTATTTAGATTCTTCTAGTCATGGGATCCATAGCTGCAGCAGGGCCACAGGCACCTGCTCCCAGCCACCTCCCTTTGGCCTGTTCATAAATGTCCTGTTTCTAAACTGAGGGTTCATGGCATGCCACAGGTTTCACTGAGTTTTAGATGGAGCATTTGAGTTTGACTCAGGTCTCAAGTAGTCACTAACCTTTTCTTTTCCATCTTCATTTGCATACAGTGATCTGTGTTTTCCCCAGGCACAGCTGGAAGGTGGTGTTTTTCAAAGCACAGTGACATCTGGCTTTGCCTTCGGTTGCTTTTTGGTGAATCTTTTGCAGTGAATCTCATGTGTCAGGTTACAGTTGGGTGTCATTACTGCCCTGTGTTAAAGAGGGAGTTGGACTGAGGTGGGACATGAGGGGGCACAGCTCTGGGGCACTGTTTGTCTGTGGCTGCAGTCACCTGCCTGCTCTGGGGAGAACACAGATTGCCTTCCACATGTTTCTAAACGATTGATTGTTCCCATCTGTCTGGTTTTCACAGGCAGGTCACCAGCTGACCTGTTTGTGTGTGTTTTTGCCCATTTTGCATGAGGGCTGTAATCCTGTGCTGTGTTTTGTGACAGGCATACTTTGACAGTGATGTTGCCACTCGTAGTGCTGAGCCACTTGCTCCCGATGTCCCTGTGCTCTCTAACAGCAACAGCCTCCCTAGTTGTGGTTCTGTTCTGCCTGCTCCTGAGAGCATGCAGCTGACACAGGTTTGTGAATTATTATCAATATTGCCATTGAACCACTGAGCATTGCTTGCTGATGCCTCATTCGTGTGGAGAAAGATGACCTTCATAAATATGACATGAGTAGTTCAGATTTTTTCCTGTTAAAAGTACCCCATTCTCCACCCTCCATCAAGTCACAATCTGTCTGTGAGAGCAGAGTATGTGTCCCTGCAGCTTCCAAAGCTGTCTTCCTTCCCCCGGTCTCCTATTTTGTTAGCAAAAAGTACCCTTAACAAGACAGAAGGTCTCCAGTCAGATCAATCTGTGTTTCCTGTCACTAATTAGAGATTCAGTTCAAGGGTTTTTCCAGCAAAGTGTTGATTATACTGATAAGTAGTAACAGCAAACATAAAGCCTGTGACACTTGAGTTTTTCTATACTAAAAAACACAGAGTCAGACTACTCAGAAGTGATGTGTAAGCCAGGACTGGGTTGGTGGTTTTAAGTTCATCTGCCTTTGGGAAACAGTAATTACAGCAGCTGTGGAACCTGAGCCCAGGTGTAATCAAGTGTTAGACACACTCACAAATGTGACTCCCTTCATCTTTTATAGGCTTGTAAGTTTTTGTGTTTCAATCCCCAGATTCAAGAAGCTGAGGATCATAAAAATGCTTTGGATGAGAACAGGTGAGTGTCTGTGTTGGCTCTGCAAGAGGCTCCCATCAAATGAAGGTTTTATTCCTTCCCAGTGCTGTGCTGATTTGGGCAGTTCCCCGGGAGAGGTTTTCACTTTGAGGTCTTTGTTCCCAGGTCTTTCTCGTCAACAGAAGGTCTCCGCCAGTTGTCTGAGCAACTCAATGGCCTGGTTTCCCAGGTATGACCTCCTTTTCCTCCATTTGTTACATTAATTCTCCTGGTATTTGATGTGGAGCTTTAAGCAGCCAGCTCAAGGAAACACTCTCCAATCTCAGAGATGTCTGCAGCCATCCTACTAAACAATACAATATTTAAGCATTGAAAAGCAAAAAATCCTGTTATAGGAATGTAAGATTTCAGCAGCAGGAAGGAAAGCAGAGTGGGATGAATGAATTGTACATATTCTTGGAAAGATGTACTCTTGATTTAGTGGAAAAGAATCTGAAGTCAATCTGCATAATTCAAAGTCTGTCCTGAGCCAGAAACGTGTTTCTCTATGCCTGTGTGTGGTTGGTTGAAGTGACAGGTGCTATGAGGAGTGTTATTGTTATAGTAGGTTCTTATTCAATAGTGCTTTGTTGCCTTGGGGACTTAAAACTGACTGACTTCACTAATTTACTTCTAGTCTACATCTTATGTGAATGGAGAAAGTGCTGTTTCTTCCACAAATATTAAGGAAATGGAAGTAAGTTGTTCTCAGTCTGTCATGTTTTGTTGTTTTTTTTTAATTATTTGCTGCTGTTGATCACTTGCTGGGGCTCTGCTTCCAGCAGTATTAGTGAGGCCTAAGAGAATGCACAGGTCAAATCCATCGCTGTGTAGTGTCACCTGGTCCTATAACTGGGTAGTTGTGATCACCACAGTCAGGAAGGTATTGGAGGTGTTCCCAGTTTGGGGACTGGGGATAATCTGGCTTCCATGCAACTGCAATTCTTATTTCTGATTCACTTTTATGTCAAAATGAAGCCTCAGCAGAAACGGATAAAATAGGTTGACATCTCAGCTGCTTTCATTGAAACCATAGATTTTGTTTTGTTTGGAGAATCTGATTATATCAAACTGTGTAATGATTTATTTTTCTGTCCTTTTTAATTATTGCTTTTTTCCTCCCCTCCTCCTCTTCTGCTCCTTCCTTCTCCTGTATGCATGTGCCCGTCAGACACGTTACCAGGAGCTGGCAGTAGCCCTGGATTCCAGCAATCTAACTAACAAACAGCTCGTTACAAAGATAGAGGAATTGGTAAGAAACAATCCAACCAACCAGTTTGACGTTGTCTTTGCTGCTCCTCCATGCTCTCTGGGTGTCTGCAAGGTTACAGGTTCCCTCACAGTGCCACAAGGAAGGCTGCTCACCCAGCACTTTGTGAGGAACAAAATGGGCTGGATGGAAAACGTAGGAGGAGGATCAAAGCCTGAGGCCACTTCTGGCTCATCTGAGGAAACAGAGACTGAGTTTTGCTGTTTCCATTTAAGTGGGCTCTGTGGATCTCCTCGTGCTGTCCCAGGATGATAAGCACCCTGATAAATCAGCTATTTCTGGTCCTGGTCTGAATCCTTGAAACACACAATTCTGGTGCTGGCAGCAGTGTGAAAACCTGTTTCTGCAGGTGGTGATGCTGTTCTAAATTTATCAGCAGAGTGGGAGCAATAGGTCCAAGAGAGCCTGGTGCTGTTTTCTGATCATATCCTCAGCTTCTCTTGTCACAATGAATGAACTGCTTTGTCCTGTGGCCTGCATGGATTCCTGCTGCTGCTTTTCAGCCTTCAGTTTTTACACTGCAAGAAATGCAGCTAAGTGAACCTCTTTCAGGTTGAAAAGAGACTTTCTTGTGTGAAATACTTTTCCCCATTTTGTTCCTCCCTAAAACCACACTTTACCCAAAGTTCATAATTTCCCATTGTCCCCAATGACCCCTTTTTTGTTTTATTTTTGGTTTTGTGTTATTTTTGTTCCATTTTGTTTCTTTTTGTGTTTTAGCTGGGCTGCAGAGCTATAGTGCATTGCCCAAGCAGGATTCTCCTTGTTAGTCAGCTTTTCTATTTGTCTGGAGCTCTGTAGGACCTTTGCTGCATTTGTGCTCTTGCCCTTGCTTTTCCTGGTTATGTTGTGTGCTGGCGTTGCTAAATCAAAACCTCATCCCCCTTCCATCTCTAGTCATGTTTCAAAATGCACTGAAGGTATTAGTGGTAGAAAGAAACACCTTGGCCAAAATTCATTATTTGGGAAGGGGGAAAGTATGAATTATGTAGCATCTGTGAGAAAACTGCCAGGGAGACAAGAGCAGCAAAGGGCAAACAGCTGTAGGGTTTGGTGGTAGCCTGGGCAGGCAGGTGCCACTTTTGTCTCCTTCACTGCATACCTGCAGATGCACCATGTGCACTCAGATCTCCAGTAATTCACTCCTAAGATTGGAATTGGTTGGGACAGAATTATCCCTTTCCTTGCATGTGGCTCCAGCTCACTCTCATACCACCTTGGTGGGAGCTTGCCAACTACGTGCAGCTCTGCATGACTGAGAGGCCAGTTAGTAACTGGGTAAAGGTCTAGGCAAGCATCGAAAGGAAAAAAAACCCCTCTTTTTGATTTAAAGCATTTTTGGTGATTATCCTAGTGCATAAGGATGACTGTGATTCATTGCATATATATGGGCTATTGCAAGTTTAACTGAAGTTGCTGGATGCTTAGATAGGAACATACAGGGGCTTCAGCAGAAGTATTGGAGGAGAACTGTCATAATGTACTGAGCAATGGAAAATATATCATATGTATTAGTGAAGGGAGCCCCAAATCTCTTACTTTTAATAGCTGAGATCAACTTGCTAGTCTTCTACAGAAATGGAAATTCTTTCTGCATTAATTGGGCACATAACCTACTTTGTCAGAGTGAAGATGTTTCAGCAGCATGAGAGTATTTTATCTTAATATTGGTGCATTGATTTTCTTCCATAGAAACAGCAGAACCAAGAAGCAGTGAATCAGCTGGAGAAGGTAAAGTATGTCCTATTTTTGGATAGATAGATACAGAAATAGTGTCTGTTTCTCTGAGGAGTAGAAGGTGTTGTGGACTGTGGCCCAAGTGTGTGTGATCTTGTCTTATGTTAGATTTGGTTTCATTTGTAGCGTGAGGTTGAATATTTTGAGTGCATGATTTGGCCTGGCAGGCAGCATTATTTTAACCAAAGCTAGTATTTCAATGCTCAAGTTGCAGGAGTGCAGTGGGAGCAGGAGTTTACAGTTTAGGCCCTTGCCAGGAGCTCCCATTCCAGCACTGCCATGTTTGTGCTGCAGTGATTGTCCTGTGCTGCCATTGCTGTTCCGGGATGGAAAAATGTTGAAGTGGTTCAAATAATGGAAGACTGTGTCTTTAAAAATACTGGTATCTAGATGCTAGCAGGTACTGCCAATCAATCCCTGCTTTTTTAGTTTGACATAAAACAACAGGGGTTAACTAGTTGCCTGTTTGTGCTGAGTAAGAGTCATTTGCTTCTACAGGAAAAGAAGGAGTTCGAACAGAAATTTTCTAAAGAGCAAGCAGCCCTGAGAGAGCAGCTGCAGGTAAGGCAGAGTCTCCATCACAGTAATCCCACCTGGCTTCTGCTGTGTCCTTGGATTAGTGACTTCAATGTGGAAGTCATGAGTCCATTCCTTCAGGAAAACTGAGTGTCAGTCAGCCAGACTGTACTTAACTGTAAGGGCTCTTTACTCAGTTACCCTTTTGTGGCAGCAGTGGTGTTGCAGTGACAAGCAAAGTTTTGCACTGAGCTGATTTTCCTTTCCCAAAGGTTCATATCCAGACTATTGGAATTCTCGTTTCTGAGAAGTCCGAGTTGCAGACAGCCCTTGGCCACACTCAGCAGGCTGCACGGCAGAAGTCAGGTGAGTGCCTGGGAGCACGGCAGAAGTCAGGTGAGTGCCTGGGAGCACTGCAGCCCAGGCTGGCGGTTAAACTGAGGGTTTCAAGTCACAGGCATGACAGCTGCTGGCAGTCAGGTCACAGCACTCCCTGACTCCTCAGCGAGCAGTACTTGGCACTGGCACTGCTGCTGTCATCATCCAAATGGGAGCATGTTGGTCCCATGGCAGTTGAAGCTCTTTTGTGCATCTCTGAAGCCTTGTCAGCCCTGTTGGGCCTGGTGATTACCCCAGACTGTTCCTTTCTGATTCTTTTAAAACTTTGTTCCTGTTCTCCACCCTCCCTCCCACACAGCTGTCATGTTAATGAAGGTTTTCCCCAAGCCTTTTATTCTGAACTAAATTTGAGCAATTTATTCTAATAGAAAAAAAACCCCAAACAAATATTGTCTATTGTTCTACAGAGGAGGTTTCATAATCTCCCCCTAAAAGTGAAGCAGGTAGATATAGAGAGTTTTACTCCCAGAGCTGCTGCTGAATCACCTGTAGAGCCAGTAGTGGAACCAACTCTGCTGATCCACAAAGCTCTCTGCTGCCTGAGGAGCTTGTTGACAGAGTAGAAAGTGCTGTTCAGCCAGTTCCAAAGAGCATTTTGTGGTGTAGCCCTGGCTGAGTGTGCTCTGACTCGTGCAGGGGAAGCTGAAAGCCTCGCTGCCCGCTTACATTCATCTCGCCAGCGGGTGTCGGAGCTGGAACGCACCTTGTCCTCCATCTCCATGCAGCAGAAACAGTCAGAGAAGGTAAGAGCTACCTCTCTTCAGGCTTAACCAGCAGCTCTGCCTCTGGCAGTTTGCTTGTTACTACACTGCTACAAAACCTGCAGTCCCTGCTTAAAGAGGAGGTAGAAATTAACCTTGTTAATCGTTAATTAACCTTGTAAAGCCCTGTATTCTCCATAATCAAGGCAAACTTCATTCAGGTTTCTGTGACCACTAATCATACGGTCCAGGTGCTGTCTTCAGACCTGGCATCTCACTTCATTGGTCTGGCAGTTCCACACAACAGAGAGACGTTGTCCCAGACATCTTCATCAAACACACACCTTAGTATTGACATTAATCCAGAAGTTTGCAGAAATAACTTCATTCCATTAGTAGCATCACATTTGAGAAGACTGAGCACACTTATTCCTGGCAAATTCAGGTGGTTCTAAGCAAACCTGTCCTGAGGTTTTTGCTAAAGTTAGGACCTTTTCTGCTTTAGCTGATCTGTTAAAGGTGAAGTATTTTTTTTAATTTATTGTTTGTTTGGCTGAAATCTATAGATGCATCAGTAGTTCCCTTTTTCTGCAGCATAATAAAGAGTTAGTGAAGGAGCGAGACAACCTGAAAATGGAACTGTACAAACGAAGGTAAGTCTCTTCTGCTCATTACTGCAATAACACCCTTCTCAGCAGAACCCCAAAACATAACAGTGGGCACAGGCCACAGGTGGTGACTTGGGAGGTTGGATAGTAACTTACCAAAAAAGGTAATCACTAGATGTGATTCCAGCTGCCAGGAGGCACTGGGTTGTAGACTTATGACCTGGACATCAGCAAAACAGAGTATGGGTAGTGGTGCCTCTTCAATGTTTTGTTTGTTTCAGCAAAAGTAGCGAGGAAATGAAACAGCAGAATTCAGAGCTGTCAGAGAAGGTTCATTCCCTGGTGTCCAAGAACTCAGCTATGAAGTTGGATGTGGAAGATTTGCAGAAGAAACTGGAAATGGCTGAACTGATGATTCAGCAGGTGAGGGCACATTACTTTGATCACCGTCAGACTTCCTTCTGAGAGAAGGGGCAAGAATTAACACTTGGCACAAAATCCCATCAAGACATCCTTCCAGTGAGGCCTTGGAGGAACAGAAAGTTTGCATTCTAAGGAGTTGGAGCAGTAGATTGAAAAACATTGAGACACTGATCAGCTACAAGAGTGTTGTACAGTGTGAGGGGTCAACTGAATGTACCAAGTGTGGAAATACAGTGACTTTTCTCCTTGTATTTGTTCAGCATTTTGGTTACTCAGCTGTGCTGTCTGAGTGAGTAACCAGCTGAGTACGGGTGGTGTTTGTACCCACCCAAGCAGAAGAAGCTGGTTTGGACAGTGGCAGCTTGGAAGTCAGCTGGGGAAGGTTAAGAGAAGCAGCCAGTTAGAAAAGAAGTGCATGGAGCAAACTGTTAGCAGGTCAGAGAGCAAGGCTAGTGTAATACTGGGCCTGGGAGGGAAGAAAATGCTCTTTTCTTTATTCCTGAACAGTGGCTTAAGTTAGCCTTGAAATAAAGCCAACTGCTGCTCTTCTGGGAAAAGTACTGTGCCTCAACTGAAGCAGCCTTGCTGCTTAGTCCACTGTCATGTTCCTGACATTGGGTTTAAATTCCTGACATGTTTGACGACTTTTAAGGTCACAGATTTTTATACCATCTGATCTGGCTCTGTAATGCAGACTCTGGAAATGCACAGTTTCTGAGCCAAAGTTTGATTAAGTCCTATTTTCTTAATTTTAAAAAAAATTGTAAGTGTAAAAGTGGTAGGAAGGAGCCGCCCAGTTCAGCCTGTTTTGCAGGACTAAAATCTAGGCTTTTTAAAATTTTAATCCCCTATTTTTTTCCCATTGAACTTCACTGTGAGCTGGAGCACTCTAAAGAACTGTAGAAGGTTACAGCATGGATCATGTGGCAGGGTACTGTCAGGGGAAAGGCTCTGCAGGAATTGAGTATTAGCATTTTGCTTTAACTTTCTGATTTTTATTGACAGTTTTCAAGCCAAACAGGGAGCCTGGATGCAAACCAGCAGCTGCAGATGGCTCTGGAGGAGAAGGCAAGCCTGGAAGCCCAGGTTGCTCAGGTAAGAGGTTGTATGAAATACAGTCCAGATCTTGATGCCTGTAAAGATAAAGATGTGGCAGAAAAATGTAGGCTGAGCTTCGTGCTGACACTGGTTTCTTCAAGCTTCATTCCTTAAGCAGGGACTGCCAAATTTATTTAGCTAATAGGATTTTGTTTGTGTTTGGTTTTTGTTTTGAACAGCTCTCAGAGTCACTCCAGCAGCTCCAGGCAGAAAGGGATCAGTATGTGGAGAAACTGAAGGAGGAGGGGAGCATTTGGCAGCAGAGGGTGCAGCAGCTCTCTGAGCAGGTAACCCCGGGCAGGGTCACACTGCTCTGCACAAACACAGGCTGCAGGAAATGCACCCTGAACACTAACTTTGACTTGCATGGCCTTGCAGGTCCACACTATGGCAGAGGAGAAGGAGAAGCATATGGCCCAAATTCGGGAGCTGGAAGCCAACATTACAGAGTTGATGAGCACATCAGGTAGGGCTTCCAAAGTGGGGCTTCCCACTGCAGGGTGCCAGCTGGATAACTCTGTCCTGCTGTGCTGGTGCTTCCACACACCAGGTGCAAGTAGGTGTGAAGCTGTGAAGGCAGCAGGAGGCCCGGTGACCCTAAGAACCCTTTTGCTGGCAAATAGCAAATGAATTCCTGTAGTGAATGACCCAGCAGCCTGATTACATCTGTAGTATTGGCCTGAGTGCTGTTTGCCTCTCTGGCCTGGGGATTTGGGAGGGCAGGATGCTCTTGCTAGGGCTGGGAGGGATTCAGCAGCAGACAGCAGGATGCTGTGCTTGGTTTTGGGGTAGGTTTGCTCCTTTGCTCCTCTCTCAGTGCTGTGCATCAAGGACTGAACACTGCAGCTGGTGATCTCTTCTGGGTCAGAACCCTGAAGGCTGGAGTGTGCCTTGTGTCCCCAACAGGGACATTTATTACCCAGGACTCACCCTGTGACTGAGCCACTTGTGCTTCCATGTCCTCAGCAGTGAAGCCCATGGAAGTGGAGCCCTCCTGTCCCCCGGGGCCCACAGCAGCCGAGCTGAGCCTGCAGGAAGAGATTCAGAGGCTGCAGCAGGAGAAGGAGGAGCTGCAGGGGCAGTTCCAGGCCCAGGTGAGGGACAACGAGCAGCTGAGCCACCTGAACCAGGAGCAGGAGGAGCGGCTGCTGGAGCTGGAGAAGGCTGTGCAGCGCTACAACGAGGAGGCTGTGGACAGGCAGCAGATCCTGGAGGACATGCAGAGTGACAAGGCCACCATCAGCAGGGCACTGAGCCAGAACCGGGATCTGAAGGAGCAGCTGGCTGAGCTGCAGAATGGGTTTGTCAAACTGGTATGTCTCTTTGGTGCATCTCTTCCCACTGCTTCCCTCACTGGTGCAAACCTTTTGTAGTGCAGATGTGAAAAACTGGCCAGAAGCATTACCCCTCTCTTGTCCACCGATGCTATGGATTCTCTGTCTTCTGAGATACAGTGCTGTGCCAGGAGGTTCCCTGTAATTGCTTACTCCCTTAGGTGCTCTGGCAGGTGAACCAATGTCTTTGTCCAGAGCAGTTTCTTTTCCCTCTCCTCCCCTGGTAGTCAGCCTGTTTCTGTCCCTGGAGTATTCTTCCTGCCCTTTTAACTTGATACCCATTTGCCCACAAGGAAGTTCTCAGCAGTCTTTTCTCCTGTTGCTGTCATTCCTCCTCTTCCTGGAGCTGATTCTTATTCTTGCTTTGCTTTTTTTCAATCTAACACCTCCCCGTTTGGGGCCCTGGCAGACTGACACATGGTCTAGCTGCTGACTTTTTTTTCTTTAGCCTTTCTGAACTCGTTGCTTTTGAATGTCTATGGCTCAGTTTGGGATATTCATACCACCCATCTGCTTTGGAGCTGACAGGCTGCATGATGTGCCAGGCCTCTTCTTGGCACTGTCCCAGCACCGTTTCCCCATGCTCTTCCCTTGCTCTTCTCTCATCTTCTGAACCTTCCTATAAGTTATTTACTGTCCTAAACAATCAATTTATGGCCCTTAATTACAGCTAGAATAACACCAGGGATGGCACCCCATTGTATCAGGAATGAATGTGCTTTACTGCAAGCCTGTGTTCTGTGGTGGCTGGGGCAGTTTCCTTACACAGTGGTGCTTGTCTTGCAGACAAATGAGAACATGGAGGTTACAAGTGCCCTACAGTCAGAGCAACACGTAAAGAAAGAGCTGGCCAAGAAGCTTGGGCAGCTGCAGGAGAACCTCGGGGAGCTCAAAGAGACGGTGAGCACCAGCAGTGGGATGGCAGGTCAAGTGCAAACTACTGGCAGCTTCCCAAATGATGATGGAAGGATGGCAGTGGGCATTGTGATGATCAAGCTGGGAGCCTTCCCCTCTTGTCTGCTGCCTGATGTGGGCAAGCAGCATGTGGGGGCAGATGGTGGCTGCCTGCCTGGTTGGTGGCTTTGGGGCAATATTGACAGTTTGGATCATGTTTCTGGCAGGAAGGGTTTGATGTGGGGGTTTGATCTTGTTCTCTCAGCTGGAGCTGAAAACACAGGAGGCCCGGGGCCTGCAGGAGCAGCGGGACCAGTGCTACAGCCACCTGCAGCAGTACACCGTGGCCTTCCAGCAGCTTGCAGCTGAGAAGGAGGAGCTGCACAAGCAGTACCTGCTCCAGACACAGCTCATGGACCGGCTACAGCATGAGGAGGTCCAGGGGAAGGTCACGGTGGAAATGCACCTGAAAGAGCTGCAGCAGACCAAGGTAACAGTAAAAAGGGGCAAGTGGAAAGCTGGCAGGAAAAGTGCTTAACTATATTAAGTGAAAGGTTGGGCCTGATGAGCTTTCACAGTCCCTTCCATGCTGGGATGTGACTTTGTGATTACACAGGTGAGTAAGACCCATCTGCAGCAGCAATTTTTGTGTGTATGTGTGGTGTTACTGTCTGAAGATGGAGTGACTGCTGTCTGGCTTGTGCAAGTTTCAGTGATCCTCTTCTTTTGCAGGAAAATCTGGAAGCTGTAGCCAAGGAAAACAAAGAGCTGCAGGCCCAGATCAGTCAGTTGGCAGCAGAAATGGATGGCAGGATTTTGCACCAACTAGAGGGTGAGTAGCTCCCTCAGGGAGGAGGCAGAGTTGGGCTCTCTGGGGCATTACCTCCTTGTTCATCTTCCTCCTTTTGCAGAAGATGATGAAGCAATGATGGAAGAAATCCAAAAATCTTCATTTGTGATCCCAGACAAGTTTGAAAGCCATGAAGAAATGGTGAGTCAAAAATTTTTGGTTTTAGTTCTAAAGAAATGTGTAGAAAAGAAGGTTTATCAGCTGTGATCCTACCAGCTGAGTGCAGTCATCAGGGTAGTGCAGCAGTTCCCTGTGCACAGCAGCAAGAAGCCAACACTTCTGCAGCATCATTGCAAAACAGGCTGGAAGTCTGGCAGTGGCTTTCTTTATGAAGGCAACTTAGCTGGCAGAGCAGCTCCTTAATGGGGCTTTGATGATGATATTCTCTTCAGTTTGAAAGCAATTTGGAAATTATGTCAAGTATCTACTAGATTTTTTTGCAAGTACAGTCACAATACTGCAGTCAAACAGGTATCATGGGAGCCAGTATTTAACTTGGGTGGTTGTACTGCTTGGGAATGAGAGGAGATACAGTAGCTGCTGCCTGGTTTAGTTCCTGGGCAGTCGCATAGTACTTCAGTTTCAGAGCCATAAATGAAATGAGGTAAACTGTTACTCTGTCCTGAGATGCACCATTGAGCCTACTGAACACAGGGGAAGCACTAATGTTCACACTCTGGAATTCTTCCCAGGTCACTTTTGTGACCTCTGCCATGTCCCAAGTGGAGCAGGAGCGAGAAGGCCTGAGGCAGCAGCTGGCTGCTCAGAAGCAGCAGTGCAGAACCCTCCTGCAGCAAATCACAGCTCTCAGGCAGGAGCAGCAACATCACATTGCACTGGAAGGAGGTAAAACCCTGGCAAAGTTTGGGGACAGTGTGGCCATGAGGTGGCCTGGGCCAGCTGGTCATGGCTGCTCTGAGACAGACCTGTGTCTGTGAGTGCATCCTGCCCCAGGGGGAACTGGAAATTGCACACTTCCCTTCCAGGTTCCATTATGGATACTGTTCCAGTGGAAGTTCATGAGGCTTTGAAAACTGCCATGGACAAACTACAGGTAAGCAAAAGATCTTATGCTGTTTCAGCTCTGCTACTCTGCTCAGCCAGACTTGGATGCAGTGTCAAACAGCACACACAAATTGTAGGGGAGTAAGTAGCAGATGTTCCATGATAAGAAGCTCCTTCCTAAAATCCTCATCACAGCCTGTCTCAGCACAGGAAAGCTTGCAGGAGTAACTTCCCTCCCACCCCTAGAGGCTGTGAGTGTAAGGGTCTAAGACTGACCTGTGGTCTTTTCCTAAAGAAAGAGCTGAAGACAAGACTCTTTTCACCCTGCTGGGGTAAAGCAAGTGGTCTGCAATCCTGGAGCTGAGTATGACCAGAGCTTTGCTGCCCCAGCAAAGAGAAGGTTAAAAGACACTTTGTTCCATGCAGAGATGCCTTTTCACACCTTCTCTGGCTCACTCCTCTGCTCTGTTTTAGCATGAAATCAGAGACAAGCTGTAAAGGAGCAGGGTTTTTTCCCCAGGCCCAGGCCCGTGTCAGGGGGTGTTTTGTTTAGCACAGGGGCTGTGTGTACGTGACTGACCCCAGTTTGTGTGTTCAGCTGCGCTTCACAGACCTGATGCGTGAGAAGGCTGATCTGAAGGAGCGTGTGGAGGAGCTGGAGCACCGCTGCATCCAGCTGTCTGGGGAGACAGACACCATTGGTATGTTCAGGCAGCACCAGCACAGGTTACAGCTTAATGCCTTATTTCTGTGGGGAGCAGAAGGTCCCCAAAAGCTTCTGGAGCTGGAGCCCCTCTATCTACCAAGCAGTTCTGTCTCCTGCTGCTGCCTAACTGGGCAGGGCTGGATTTCCTGGAGCCTCACAGCACATAGCCCTATGCTCACCATAAGGCTTGCACCCCATTCTGGCTGGCACTCCTGACTCTTCTCTTGTGTTCCAGGGGAGTACATTGCACTGTACCAGAGTCAAAGGGCTATCCTCAAACAGCGGCACCAGGAGAAGGAGGAGTATATCAGCAGGTTGGCTCAGGATAAGGAGGAGATGAAGGCAAGGGATCTTTCCTGTGGTACTGCTCCAAGCAGGGTGGGCCTGGGGAGCACTTGCACAGTCCAGACCTCCGGGTGCTGCTCATTTGTGACAGGGGTAGGACTGCAGACTGTGGTGCTGTGTTTGCATGCATGTTTCACGTGCTTTCCTTTACTTTGGTGCAGATGAAACTACTGGAACTGCAGGATTTAGTGATGCGCCTGGTCAGGGAAAGAAATGAATGGTACAGCAAGTATGTAGCAGCTGCTCAAAACCCCGACCTGCTGGTGAGCCAGGCTGAGGGCGTGGTGCCAGCAGAGAGGCGCATTGAGCTTAACGCCACCGACGGAGAAGGTGAGTGGCAGCTCTGTGCAGGGGAACAGCCCTCGGTGCCAGTGCTGTGCCCCGATGGGAGGAGTTACCTGCCTGCCTTGTCTGTGCTCCTCACAGGGTTACGAGAGGTGAATCTGTCAGAGGAAGCAGAACAAGAGGCTGCTGCTCTTCATCAATCCGGTTTCCCCGCTGTTGACAGTAAAGCTGCTCAGCCAAACCAAGAGGACCCCACGGCAAAGCAAATAATGCAGCTTCTCAGAGAAATCCAGAACCCTCAGGAGAGGCTGAGCTCCCTGCCCGAAAACCCGTGCATTCCCTTCTTCTACCGTGCTGATGAGAACGATGAGGTCAAAATCATGGTAGTTTAAGTGGTGCTAAATGTTACTGACAGCAATTTCCCATGGGCCTGAAAGGACTTAAACAGACTTGTTCGTGCCCATACCTCTGCTCAGTGCCCTTGCTCAGAACAGATTCCTGAAGACATCAGTAAAGAGAGATTGCATCAGATGAACTCAAGCATCAGACCTCATCTTCTCTTTCTCTTTTTTCTGTTACTTGGTGTGCTTGGAGTACAGGCAGACTCATAACTCATCCTGGGAGGCAGCTGGTGCTGGTACATCACCTGGGCCAGGTCCATGCTGAGGGAAAAGGCATGACTTTGGGCAAAATGACTTCCTCCCTTGTCCCAGACTCTGCTGCCACAGCCACGGTTCTGATCCATCACTAACAACTGTCATCAGCCTTGTTCCTTCCAGGGCTCCCAAAGTAACTAACTGGTTCTGGTTATGGACTCCTTGGACTCTAAAACAGGTTGGGTTTGTTTCATACTATGTATCTTAAACTCCCCCCTTCCTGCTGCAGCCTCTCTCTTGCACCTGTATTTCAAAAGGGGCCTGTCAGTCTGTCCTGAGCAGCTCTGGGGCAGCACCTCCAGCCCTGTGTGTTCCCAGTGCCAGGCGAAGGGACCGAGGGGAGGCCTCGGGGGTCTTTTGGCTACTTGACAGAGCTTTATGTGCTTCTTGGGAGTGGGGTGGAAATGTAACTGCACTTTGAAGGATGATGTGTTTCACTTGTATGTGTCTGAAGGTTTTATTTATTTTAAGAAATGGGAGAAATTAAGTAAAAGGAAACCACTTAATAAACATGCTTTGTTTTGAATTTCTGGACTCTCAGGGGTTCTAGTTCCCCATCCCTGAACTTTCCTGTTCTCCTATTTTGGTAAGGAGTGCAGTAGATGGGTGGAAACCAAGATCCTGTGTCCCAAGTGTAAGATCCTGGGACACATCAGCAAGTGATGTAGCACCTGGCACTGCCTTGAAGCCACAGCCCTGATTCTGAGGAGAAAACAAAACATGGAGGGAGGAGAGAGCTCCCTGAAGCAGCAGCAAAACAGACCTCCTGTGTGTGCAAGTGGGGAAGTGACCTGCATGTGAATATTCTGCAACTGAATTTGCCTTCAGGCAAGAACTACCTGTTTTCAGCAGTGGGAGTTTTAAGGGAACCCACAGGTGAGGTTTAAGGGGCCTGATCATCCCAGCTGTGTGATCAAACACCAACCTGGGCCAGTGCCTGGAGCAGCACCATCACCTCCCTGTTACCTGTGGAGACAGGAGATGCAAGCACAGGAACACAGTATCAATTTTTGTGTTTGTTCAGCAGGAGAGACTTCGATTCCTCATGTCCAAGCTGGTGCAGCTTTACACCAGTATGGCAGCTTTTTTTATCACTGCCAGAGGCAGTTTAAGTGAGTGTTGTTTTGGTTTTTTTAAATGGTTCATCTCAGTATTTCCATACACAAAAAAGGGCACACAGGGGAAGATGGAAGCTAATTTTTGAACTCCTTTCATTCAAATGGCACTAGTGGTGTGTGTTATCAGCACCAGTGACTGGGCTCCCCAGCTCCCAGCATGGGTGTGTGTGTACATACTGTATCTGTGTAAAATGCTGTATATTCTTTGAAGAGAGAGACTAAGCCTGTTGCAGTGTTTATGCCTGCTCAGGATATTCATAAATCTGTATCATAACTAACAGTGGAAGGGCTGTGATTTAATACAGAGCATTATTGTAAATGGAATAAATATTTATTGGGTGTTTACTCCAGTACTGTGAAGGAGACAAGACCAGTGAAGAAGGTCTGTGGTATGTTGCAGTGGTGATTTAATCCTGTTAAAAATTTGCTTTCTGAATAAACTTATTCAGAGGGGCACTGACTAGATGTATTTCTTCTGCACAGATCACCTTGAAATTAGGCCAAAAAAAGGTAAGTGAAGAATGAATTCTTTGTTGAAAACACCTGCCTTGACAGCGATGAGCTTTCAATGAATGTTTTTGGTAGTCAGACTGCAGACAAGCCTCAGAGGTTTCTCTTGGCTAACATTTCACATCCAGACCCAGCTTCAGGTTAATTTTTTACCTTGTTCCCTTTAGGAGCATTTCCCTGACCTCAGCTTTCCATGGAGTGAACCAAGAGCAGCAACAATTGTTCAGCTTTAAATTGGAGCAACTGCGCTGTCTCTGCACCTCTGATTTGAGGAGAAATGGAAAAATGCTTCTTAAGGGCCACAAGCACCAAACAAAAGGAAATAGCTGCTAAGCTGGAAAAAGGACATTTTGTTGGAGAAGGCTGGAGAGCAGGGGACAGGATTTATCCTGCCTGGGCAGGGCAGCTGGTGTTCTCATCAGGATGTCCTTGACCTTTGACAATCAGATTAGAGGTTTCTAGTTCAACAAAATAAGGCTCAAATATTGACTTGAATAAATAATATTTTTGAAGGCAAAAACTATGTAACAGCCCTGTGTGTAACACCAGGGATAGGTGGACCAGTTCCAGTGAGGGGGGAAAAAAAGAGGACAGGGTAGGTCAAGGAGCAGTTACTGCCTCAGTTGTGTAGAAGCTGAAGATACAACCCATAAAGAATGCAACATGGAACAGTCACGAAGGAAGCACTAGAGATGGAGTCTATTCATTCAACCCACATTGGTGTCTACTATGAATAAAATCTTCAAGGAGAATTTTAGCTTATTAGTGTTTGCAGGGAGATGGCACAGGTACCATAGCACAGATACCACAGCCAGCTGCAGCCATGAGCACTCAGGGCTAAATCAGGTACCAATCTCAGTGGTTTCAGTCAGCAAGTCCAATGCTCCTGGTCTCCCCCTGAAGTGGTGCTGGAGCCCCAGTAGACAGGGGCTTAGGGAATCACTGCAAGGGTTGGAATGACAGTGCTAAGATCAGGGATTGCAGAGAAATGTGGCTGTCACAGTGAGAAGTAGAGACCATGACCTGGGATCCACAGCACTCCACTGGCATAGAGGGCACAGGTTACCCAGATCATACCTGGGAAGAAATCCCACTTCATCCTAAATGAAACTGCCAAGCAGGAGCTGGCCCTGTGTGTTACACTGGGTTGGGCTGTACTTCAGCTTAGGGCCTGAAAGACACCCCTTGGCATAGAAACTACAGCTCAATGCCCACTCACTGTGTCCTACAAACAACCAAGGCCAAACTCCCTTTTTAAGAAGCAGTTTGTGTGCAAAACTCCCACCCTCTGTACGTCCCATCCCTGAATCACCTCCACCAATTTTCTCCTACAAAGGGGTTTACCTTCTGCACCTGACAAGCTGTTTCACTCTGCTGCAGCTCCTGGACACCACTGCTGCTGCAGATCTGCTCCACCTTCCCTACCAGTGACAGCACCTGCTTGCAAGTACAGCTTGTTAAACTCTATGGGATGAAAAGATTAGGTTATAATCAAAACCAGCTTGAAAATCACCCAGAGAAAGAGCAAGAGAAAGAGAGATGGTTTTATTCTAGTCTTAGAGATCTTCATTATACAGAAATGAGAGTTTATTTCATCCAATAAACAAGAGTGACAGGTAGATCACAAACTGCATCACGGCTACTACCAGCACTGAGACAGTTCACCCACAAGTCTGGGGTAGTACAATAACCCAACTGCACACAGCAGAGAATTTAACAATCAGCTCAAAAACTCAACATTGGGATTTGGTTAACTTTTTGGATGTGTGTGTGTGTATATATATATATGTATATAGATATTCTTTTCCTATCTAAGTATTTCCTAAAATTCACATGGAAGCACAAATGGCTTTAAACACCTGGACATATATAGATTTTTCATCTTATATATATATTTATAGATATTTATAACAGTAAAGATATGTTTCTCATTACTACAATATACTTGTTTAACTCCTTTAAGCAGCTGGGAAGAAAGAAAGAAAAAAAAAACCCAAACAAAACCCCCCAAAAAAACCAGTTTCACTACAATCACAGCTGATATGTGTGTGTCACAAATTACAAAGAAAACAAGCCATGTGTGAGATTGGAGTCAGACCATTCCAGGACAGAACAGCTAAGAGCAGGCAAAGAGTCTCAGAGGGAGCAGGACTACATGTCAAATGGTGGTTTTGGGCTCTCCGGGCGGGCGGGACTGGCCTTACCCGGCCGGCTGGAGATTAAAGACAAGAAAAACAAAGAGAAAGGAAAAGGGAAAGGGAAGGAAAAGGGGGAGAAGTAGTAAAAGAGTAGTTAAAATACAGAAAAGAACTGTCGTCAGAACAATAGAGGATCCACAACAGAAATTAAGAGCAGTAGCACTGAAACAAAAGAACTTCAACGTGAATCAGGCCCGGAGGAAAGCCTGGAACACAGGTGGCTCATTCAGCTCTGGTAGAGACATGACATCTGAGATGTACAGGGTTGATACATTTTTTAATTCTCAAGTATTTTTTTTTTTTTAATTTTTGAATACATGTAGCATGAGAAGTAAAAACCAAACCTTAAGATGAGTTGTGATCAACAACGGTTACAAGTTTCCCCAAACACGTACCATCCACATGCAAGAAAAGGCTACGGAATAAAGTCACCACAGTACCCCAAAAACACTGAGAGATGTGCTTATTCAAAGCAGAGATATTTTCAACAAAACATCACACAGCAAACTCCCTGAAACGTTTGGCTNCACATTGGTGTCTACTATGAATAAAATCTTCAAGGAGAATTTTAGCTTATTAGTGTTTGCAGGGAGATGGCACAGGTACCATAGCACAGATACCACAGCCAGCTGCAGCCATGAGCACTCAGGGCTAAATCAGGTACCAATCTCAGTGGTTTCAGTCAGCAAGTCCAATGCTCCTGGTCTCCCCCTGAAGTGGTGCTGGAGCCCCAGTAGACAGGGGCTTAGGGAATCACTGCAAGGGTTGGAATGACAGTGCTAAGATCAGGGATTGCAGAGAAATGTGGCTGTCACAGTGAGAAGTAGAGACCATGACCTGGGATCCACAGCACTCCACTGGCATAGAGGGCACAGGTTACCCAGATCATACCTGGGAAGAAATCCCACTTCATCCTAAATGAAACTGCCAAGCAGGAGCTGGCCCTGTGTGTTACACTGGGTTGGGCTGTACTTCAGCTTAGGGCCTGAAAGACACCCCTTGGCATAGAAACTACAGCTCAATGCCCACTCACTGTGTCCTACAAACAACCAAGGCCAAACTCCCTTTTTAAGAAGCAGTTTGTGTGCAAAACTCCCACCCTCTGTACGTCCCATCCCTGAATCACCTCCACCAATTTTCTCCTACAAAGGGGTTTACCTTCTGCACCTGACAAGCTGTTTCACTCTGCTGCAGCTCCTGGACACCACTGCTGCTGCAGATCTGCTCCACCTTCCCTACCAGTGACAGCACCTGCTTGCAAGTACAGCTTGTTAAACTCTATGGGATGAAAAGATTAGGTTATAATCAAAACCAGCTTGAAAATCACCCAGAGAAAGAGCAAGAGAAAGAGAGATGGTTTTATTCTAGTCTTAGAGATCTTCATTATACAGAAATGAGAGTTTATTTCATCCAATAAACAAGAGTGACAGGTAGATCACAAACTGCATCACGGCTACTACCAGCACTGAGACAGTTCACCCACAAGTCTGGGGTAGTACAATAACCCAACTGCACACAGCAGAGAATTTAACAATCAGCTCAAAAACTCAACATTGGGATTTGGTTAACTTTTTGGATGTGTGTGTGTGTATATATATATATGTATATAGATATTCTTTTCCTATCTAAGTATTTCCTAAAATTCACATGGAAGCACAAATGGCTTTAAACACCTGGACATATATAGATTTTTCATCTTATATATATATTTATAGATATTTATAACAGTAAAGATATGTTTCTCATTACTACAATATACTTGTTTAACTCCTTTAAGCAGCTGGGAAGAAAGAAAGAAAAAAAAAACCCAAACAAAACCCCCCAAAAAAACCAGTTTCACTACAATCACAGCTGATATGTGTGTGTCACAAATTACAAAGAAAACAAGCCATGTGTGAGATTGGAGTCAGACCATTCCAGGACAGAACAGCTAAGAGCAGGCAAAGAGTCTCAGAGGGAGCAGGACTACATGTCAAATGGTGGTTTTGGGCTCTCCGGGCGGGCGGGACTGGCCTTACCCGGCCGGCTGGAGATTAAAGACAAGAAAAACAAAGAGAAAGGAAAAGGGAAAGGGAAGGAAAAGGGGGAGAAGTAGTAAAAGAGTAGTTAAAATACAGAAAAGAACTGTCGTCAGAACAATAGAGGATCCACAACAGAAATTAAGAGCAGTAGCACTGAAACAAAAGAACTTCAACGTGAATCAGGCCCGGAGGAAAGCCTGGAACACAGGTGGCTCATTCAGCTCTGGTAGAGACATGACATCTGAGATGTACAGGGTTGATACATTTTTTAATTCTCAAGTATTTTTTTTTTTTTAATTTTTGAATACATGTAGCATGAGAAGTAAAAACCAAACCTTAAGATGAGTTGTGATCAACAACGGTTACAAGTTTCCCCAAACACGTACCATCCACATGCAAGAAAAGGCTACGGAATAAAGTCACCACAGTACCCCAAAAACACTGAGAGATGTGCTTATTCAAAGCAGAGATATTTTCAACAAAACATCACACAGCAAACTCCCTGAAACGTTTGGCTGTCCGTGTGCAAGGGGGGAGCAGCGTGTCTATTCCCCTCGCCCTGCTGGGGGCAGGAAAGTCAGCCAAAAAGGATGGTGAAAAGACCACTGCTGGCAGGAGCCAGAGCGCCCCCAGCAGGCAGCCCCAGCCCCGCGGAGCAGGGCAGGGCCCTGTGCTCCTGCACTCCGAGGTGTGTGCGCTATCTCAGACTTCACTCTGGCAGGACTAGATCCATTGAGTCCTCCCTTTCTTCATCTCCCTGCCCCACTCTGATAGAAGGTTGATTGCACTGTTCCCAACACGAAATTTTGCACCTTAGAAGTCAAACTAATGCACAGGACATCTAAGCTGTTCCTAACAGTGTCATGTGTTTCAACAGCATATTTTTTTTTCCCCCCCCCTAAGTTCACGCTTTTGTCTTAACTACAAGAAAATAGCTACAGGCCAGTCCTGGGTGCTACAACTAAGTGGTGCAGGCAGGACACTTAATCCAGGCTAGACCAGGCAGGTGGAATTACTGGACAGGTAGCCACCACTTGGACTCAAGGGTGTCCCTGTGGCTGATCTCTCCAAGGAGCCCGTGTCCTCCAGGGATCCATGCCACTGAATGAAGGCTACTCTACGCTCACAAAGCAATACAGGACGCACGAGCGAAGACAAAGAGCTCGATCACGAGTGTTTTACAACACACGGGGAAGGGGTGGCGGGAGGCAGAGAGGTGGGATGGATGAGAGGAG